>VZUI01008316.1:0-45306 GCA_013401135.1 Cettia cetti
TTTTTTTTTTTTTTTTTTTTTTTTTTTTTTTTTTTTTTTTTTTTTTTTTTTTTTTTGTGTGTGTGTGTGTGTGTGTGCCAAAGGTGTGAATGTTAACCAGCAATTTCAGCTGTATGTTTTTGTAGCTTTCTAGTCCTCCTTCACCACAAGTTCATTCAGAGATGAGTGTCACTGCTGTCACTGCACTTCCAAGGGGTTATTGTCTTCTCTAGGCTCAGACTTAATGCCTGTGTAGACTGCAAGTCATAGCAAAGGTATTTTGAGTCAGTGTTTGTTTTACCAGCTATCAAAACCTTTTAAGGAGCAAGATGGGTTAAAAAAATAATGTAACGAGCCATTAGCAAGTCTTTTCCTCTCCCCTACCCCTAATCTGCAGAATAGAGACCACTGAACCACGCTGCAAATTAACTGTAATGAAAAAGGAGGGGAAGGGGGAGACAGAGAAGCAAAACATTAAAAATTCACTCTGAGCTTCAGAAAGGTCATTTCTCAAAGGGCTATTGACATTGGTGAGGAAAGAAAACACATCAATGTTTTAAGGGGTTAAATAAACATTTTCTAGATGAATATGAGGTGTCCATTAATGTCTCTCTCTGTGTAGTCCACCGCTGTACCTATACTATAGCTATCCTGTTACCAAAATGAAGGGGGGAGAGAGACAGAAAGAGACAGAGAGACTTTCCTTTTAATTCGCTTTGCACTCTGATGGTTCAAGACAAGGAAAAAAAGAAAAAAAAAAAAACCCAAAAAACTTTTCTGGCTCTTTTGAATAAATGGTCAAAGATACCTTTGCGGCTCCTTCACAGGGTGAACTAATCTGTGACAAGTGTAGCTAATCTGATAAGGCGGCCGCATGTGCGCTAATGTGCTAATATGGGGGATTCAGAGCAGCCAGCGCTCGGGAAAAACCTCCTCTTCCCAAACAGGCCCTCGCCTGCAATAGCCCTGGCAACATATGCGCATTTTAACACCCGCTTAACAGGGACACAATGCGGTGGCCTTTGTTGTGCGACGCAGAGGCGCGATTCCCATGGTAGGAATTTCTGCCTCACAGGCGACATTCTTTCCGAGGGGATGCAGGGGCTGGTGGTCCGGGACGGCCCCGAGCGAGGCGGCACGGCTGGGAGAAAGGATGTGCCGACCCGCTGTGTGAAAGGAAAGCTCACTCCTTTGCTGAAAACCTGGGTATTTTCATCATGCGGCCTGGGTAGAGAGAGGAAGAGACAAAGAAAGGTGGGAAGGAGGGAAGAATTGGTTTAAACATGTTGGGTCAGGTCCCTAGCTGGGGTAAAATCAGCTCCTAGAGATGGTGCTTTATCAGAGAGGTTGACACCAATTTGTAATGTTGTGATATGCTCTATTTTATAGATTTCCTTCAGAGGGGAATTCTTAAGCTTTCTACTGGAAAGACTAAATTACATTTTCTTGTCCCCCTGATAGTTTTACTGCATCCTTAGGAAAATCTGTGTGAAAGAGGATTAGCAATTTACTTTTAGTCTAGACCGTGCAATAGGGAAGAGGACTTCATGGACACTGACACCGCAAGAGACAGGCTGTCAAGAGACTTCAGCACTGGTCATGGTTGTGGTGCCTCTCTGGAAAAACAGATATGTGCCCTGCAGACTGCTCTGGCTCCTCCTCGGTTCCCAATGTTCCTTTGTTTTCAGGTATCCCACAGGTGTCCCTAATGCAAAATGGATACAACAGTGTGAACCAACGTTTGTCTGGAGAAAAAATCTACTCACTTAAGAGGGGAAGATTGCTAGCAACATCTTGTGAATGGGGAACAGACCAGGGCTTACCAGCCACACTTGTGGTGTGCCTTTGTCTGCTTGCTGCTATGGCTGGTGTCGAAACAGCACAGTTGCCATGAGCTTGACAAAAGCACCTGGACAATGAAAAAGCACAAACCAAAATACAGAAAATTCCATTTAAACTAATGAGGAAAACTTTTTTTTTTTTTTTTTTTTTTTTTTTTTTTTTTTTTTTTTTTTAACCATAAAGGTGACCAAGGTAATTGGAGCAGGTTGCTCAGAGAGGTTGTAGAGTCTCCCTTATTTGAAGACAAAACCTAAGCGGACATTGTCTCGGGCAAGTTGCCTTAGTTGACCCTGCCTACACCAGGTTGGATGAGGTGATCTGCAGAGAGCTCTTCCAACATCTGCTATTCTGTCACTTGAAGAGCTCAGTCTATTCCCCATCCATCAGTCCCTTAAAGAGTTATTTTGTTTGACTGAGAGCACCATGACAAAGGCAAAACAACACCAATATTAGCTCCTTTTATCTCAAACAATATTCCTACTTTATCACAATACAAAAAAGTAAAACTCTAGGGACCCCTCAGCTGCAAATGTGTCCTCAGAAAAATGTTCATTCAGAGCAACTAAGATTAAGAGCAGTTTGGTCCAAGGCACAGAACCAACTAGGTTGAGCAGTCCCATAAGAGCACAAGTCTGGTTTTAAAGTTGCAGTCTTTTTAGCCTTCTCCCATTGAAATCATATTCCCAGCCACAGACAGATAGCAGAGCTTAAAAAAGTGAGATTTGTCAAATACTGAATAGAGTGTTTGGGATGCATGTAAAACAGTATTATCCCAGCTACTCAACTTGTATGATTTTTCTCAGCTCTCTGAAAGCATTAGTGAGCAAGAATAACTGTGGCATGTTTCTAAATATGTAAATGGACAAATCTTATTTATTCCTTTCCACTTTGTTGAATTCAGTGATACTATTTTATGTCTGAGTTTTGAATGCATAACAATTGACCCCTACTGAACAGTGACGATGTTTCCTCTCAGAGGAAGTCCTGAGGGAAGGAAGGTCCCGCATAAACAAACTTCCACTCAGTACAATAGACTAGCCCACAAATGTGACCATTTTTTCAGGGCATGGGTGAGGCTGACACTCTCTTCCTGCTCGTGTAGTCCAGGGCTTATCGCAGTCCTGTTTCCCTGTAATTTAAATGCTTGCATACTTCTGCTTCATTTGTATTTTTCCCCGCAGATGTATCCCATTTTCCTGTTGCTGTGGAACACAGCCACAATTTCCAACCATGTTCATAAATGACCATCTGTGGTAAAAAAAAAAAAAATGCTGATGCACAAGACCGCAGTGTGAGAATTTTAGCTAGCTAGCAAAATTTAGTCTATTAATACTTTTGACACTTCCTGAGAATAAAGGCAAAGTGCAGTGTTCCCCTCGTTTTAGCCTGCTGCTGTTGTGTGACAGCCATGGTTGCTGCGTGTAGGGAAGATCTCCAGGGAAAAGTTAAATAAAATTTAGTTGGCTATGCCTAGCTTTCCTTAAGCTTTTCAGCGTACTAAAGACAGACTAAACTAATCAAAAGTTATTATATTGATAAAGAGAGTGCTATCTAATTACATGTAACTAAAGAAGAATACTAAGATTTCACTAGCATGTTTTTGGCATCTTTGCATTTGCTGGCTCCCAGAATCAGCAGTGCTGGAAATACTGAAATCCATGGCACAGATCTCTGCAATGAGCACAGCAGTTGTAATAGTAGATGGTGGCAGTCGTAAATTGCCAGTGCTCCTGTAGATGGTCATAAGAGGAAATAAAGATCCTCAGTGACTTTCACAGATGCATGGTGAAGTTCCAAGTGCTAGAGGGGCACAAGGCTGGAGTTTTTGTGATCACCCCAAGACTGACACTTGGTGGATGCCTCATCTTCTTCAAAGTACTGCTGTGGCAATCCTTCCTTTCCTCTGCCTCTAACTCCTCGTCCTGTGGTCAATCATCTCTCACAGTGAGTCTCTCTTCTTTTCTAAAGTGTCATGCTGCCCAGATAGCCACAGCTATCCACTGGCTCCATATCAGATTTCACTTTTCCCTGCCTTCCTGCTTTCTGTACATTCTCTTAGTTTGATTTAAAGTTCCCTTCGATCCACTTTGCTATTTTGAAACTTAAAAGCCACAGTGACCCAAATTAAACCTTTCCAGGATAATGGATTAAGAGTGAAACAGTGCATGTTTGCTCAGGATTTTGTCTATCTTCAGCAAACACTGCATTATTTTGTTTGAAATTGTGGCAAAAATGAAAGGGCTGGCACATATACCAAATGGATAAAGTTTGTGAAACCTATACACCAGAATCAGATGTGTTTGGGTAACCTTAATAACTTGTTCTGATAGGCACACACAGTAATATACACACCCAGTCTTCTGATAGTCATGCCTGAAGTACCTGCACAAAATCAGCCTATTCATGCACCAACAAGCAAAGGTGTGTACAAAACAGGACTCGGGGTGTTGCATGTATCTGCATGCACTCAGGCGCTGGCTTTCTCCAATGTGCATTTTGCACATACATTTATTTTTCTGCTCTTACAAAACACTTTGAAAGTATCTGTGCTCACTCACATGTAACTTCTGAGTCCTTTTAGCTCCAGCCCTTGAGGACTCATCAAATAGTTTTCAACCTTCTGTCAGAAAGTTTTTCTACTGGTATTTTGTACAGTTGATTTCTATGAGCTGCAGAATGGGATTTTGTTCATTCATAAATAGCAAAACAGGCAGACATCCATTAATAAAAGATTAACAATAATAACAGTACACAGAGCAGAGCAAATCTAGCAATCTAGGGAAAATGAATAAAAACAATGAGGTTTTCTTTACTAGCATAATTTAAACTTCATTTAATTTGAATTTTTCCCTTTTCTCATATACTTTTCCTGTGTACAGAAAAGCTTTGCTTTTTGGTGCAAAGAAAAGAATGTGAATGAAGAGTACATATTTCACATAAACAAATATGATCACATGAGAGACAAGTAGTATGAGTTTCTCAAAATTTTAAGCACGTCTCCTCTTAGCAAATTAGGCCAGATTTCCTTTGAATTTTACAGAAGTGGTTACACAAGTTTCTCCAATTTTCTTAGTAGTCACTTTAAACTGCTTATCATAACCTTAAGAGAAATCAAAGCACCTACAAAACCACTGCTTTGTTATTATTTTGAGTAGAATCAAACATTCTCAGCATGCCGGTCTGGAAAAACAATGAATGCAAATGCCGCATTCAGCCACTCACTTTTAGTCCAGAATGCATATTTTTCTGTCAAAGGACTGTACATGGTATATAATCCTTAGCTCCTTCAGGATTTTAATCTGCCGTGAAGCATATGGTAAAAAGGTAAGTGCTCCTTAGAATCATTAACTTGCCTAAAAGCAATGTGGATGTTCTTTATTTCTTTCTTGAAAGACAAAGAGCATCTGAAAGTAGTTAACAGCCCAAACCCTGCAGTTTGCTGAGGCAGCAAAAAATGAACCTGGAAATGTCCCTGCAGGGCTGAGCTTTATGTTAATTAGTCAATTCCCAGGGCAGTGCTTGTATCGACAAGAGTATGTTATTGTTCTATTTCCTCAGTACCAAGAATGTAAGAGCACAACATATAAATACATTTATTTATCATCACCAGAAGCATCAGGGGATTGTGTTATAGGAAATCTACAGCAGACAGAAAAATTGCAGAAACTCCAATTCTGTTCTCACTCCAGTAAGAGAACAAAATTGTCCTTTTCATGCAATGCTACTCATTGCAGAAGGGATTCCTTTCAGAGTATCAAGTCTTAGGTCAAACTTTAACTTTTAAAGAGTCCATTCAGTGGCACTCGTGAAGAGTGGAGCTTTTAAAAGTGCTGGACTCACTCTGCTCCTGGTGCTGAGGGAGGGTCCCACCACAAAGCAGGCCAGAAGAAAAGTAGCTGAGGATTTGCTTTCCTCTGCAGGAGTAATGGAGGACGTGGCACTGCTGCCTGGAGGACATGGCACTGCTGCTCACCTCCTGCCCCAGCCAGGATGGTGCATTGCCCAGCAGTGTCCAACCAAGAACTGGAAAAGCAAATGCCTGGTATGGCACCAGCCCGTTTGTGTTTCCTCATCCTGGATCAGTGTGACCAGCTCCTGGAAACATAGTCATGGTGTAGGATTTTAGGCACAGAGAAGAGGACCTGCAGAAGACAGTACAAATTCTGTCTACTGCAGTATTGTTTAGCTCTGTCTGTTGCTATTTGCTGCTGGGATCAACTCACATGCTGAACAAGGGTAGGGGAAACTGAAAGGAGAAATGAGAAACTACAATAGAGCTCCAGAGCAAACCCAACTGAAAACAGAGACTTCACTAAAAAAAGTGATTTTTGGATAAGAATTGACTTCCGCTAAACCTTTGGCCTGTTAATGTGGCCAGCACCATTCTCCAGCTCTGAGGATGAATGGCACTAGAATGGTCTGGACTCACATAACCAGCCCTCCTCTTTGTACTTAAATCCAGTTGCCAACATCAATGCTACCTCTTGTGAAGAGCCTTAGTTCCACAACAGTCACCCAAAAAATGTTTGGTCACTAACTGGGAGAAGCTGGATAACACAAGCCAAAACTGAGCCAAAAAAGTGCAAAGAAGGAAACAGATTGTTTGACAGTGCTCAAAATTACTAGTTTGCCCTGAAAAGCAGAGCCTTTGTAGTAGCATAATGAGATACTTTTCAGTCCATTCCATGTGCTATGTCCAGAGACTGTTCTAGAAAAAGCCTAATTCAAAGCACATCAAAATTGTTTTCAGTTTTCCCAGAGGTTTTAATGGGCTTTGCAACCTAGTCTTCCACATTTGATAATAATCAGCATTTTTCCTAGAACATACCAGAAATCTAAATAAAAAAAAGTGTTCTCATAATTTTGAAATCCTCATATGGGTCTGTTTCTGATTTAATTTTATTATTATTATTATTATTTTATTTTGCTCCAATGAGTACATACATCTCTGGTTATAATAACAGAAAGCAGAAAAAGATTTTTGAGGTGATATTTCCAGTGATGAGTTCCAAATTTTTTGTAGGGGGTAGCATGAAAGAATGGAGCATGAGGGTTTTTTAAACTAAAATGACAGTTAATCTAGTTTGAATGTAAATTGTGCTAACTGATTTCTTCTCAGTCTGAGTCTTTCTAATATATGTTCTTTCAGCTTGTATAGAATATTTAAAGATCTGTTACAAAACAAGTTACATGGCACAAACGCCAGCTGTGCAGCCTAACTTGTTAGTCTTTCTTTTTCTTATACTAAACAATGAGAAGACACTTCTCATAGAACTGTGATGTGCAATATTTCTATAATCTTAATATAATTTAATTTGAACCACAGACTTCGTGTGTCCTCATGCTTTTCTGGGATAAAATTTTCAGAGAAACAAAATCCTTAAAAAAGTAATTAATCATCTGGTTCTGGTTACAGAAATGGTCCAATTCTGTGACCTTCAAACTTTCCTCCCCCTCAAAGAAAGCAATAAAAATGTAAAGCAGAGAGACAGATTTTTAGAGGTATTGAGGCTCTGGCTCCCACTGACTTGTTAAAACTTTCTCAACACAGCACAGAGTATGTCCTATGCCATGCAGCAGCGGGCTTTCAGTTTCCTCATGCACTTTGATTTCCCCTTCTTGATGGATGAAAGTCCTTCATAATTTTAATTTTGCGTTCTTTACCTGTGATCCAAGCAAACTTTCAAGTAGAGTTTGAAAGTTTGTGGTTATCAGATTAAAGTCTGCAAATCAATGTTTACTAAGGACTCCTTGAGAGTCACGTGCTCTGCTTGCAAACTTAGGTTCAGTAGCAACATCCTACATTGTGCTTCATACTTAACCGAGTCTCCTCCTTATAAGAGAAAAGCTTATGGTCATGTGTGTACAATTTTCACCTCCCACACAAATTGTCAATTCAGTGGTTGCTGATGGACTTCCCTGATGCACCACTAGCTTTCTATTACATGACCCACAGCAAAGCACCTCAAGACAACGTTGTCCTCTGGGGAGTGGAGGACAAGTTCCGGGAGTGATTTACTCGCCAGTAAAGACAATGTTTCTACCAGGTCCATACTTGGTCCCAACCAGGTGGAGCTTCCAGCACAGCTCCCCAGGGAGAATGCAGACATTGCCCACAGCCATCCCTAACCAGGGGCTGGGCATGAGAACCAGATTTCAACGATGCTGAGCCAAACTGCTTGCTTTTCAAGAGTAGCAATAAGAAAATGCGTGTCCTTCCACCCTCAAAAAATGCTGCTCACATTCAAACACTAAAAATTTTGCATAAGAGAGATTTTCAAGTAATTCTGATACCTGGATACTTTGTTTCCAGACAGCCCTACTGCAACTACAGAATGAGACATGGGACTCAAATCAATAGATTCTCCAGGAACTTCAGGATTTTGCAAAGACAAGGAATCACCATCAGGGTGATGCACTGGGTTATAATTATTTGTGTTGACATTAGGCACCAAAATATTGTGAAATAAATTGAGTTGTTGTGCGTGTTTGTATTTTAAGGGAATCAAACACTTGAAGAACCTGGTTTCCATAAATTCCAATCAAAATTAATGCCTCACAGCCAATGAACATTTCCTGACTGAAGAAGTTTTAAAAGATTAAAAATTTCTACACTGTAAGAACCAATCTAAGCCTTTTAGACCAGTCTAAACAAGCCTCAAATAAAGTCTTCTGGTTACCATTTCTTCAGCAGGGTATTGAAATATAGGCAGTATAAGTTACTTACTCAAGGGTCAGATGGGAATTGACTGACAGGAGCAACAGCCAAACTTTGATCTTCTGCATCTCAAATTAAACCCTTAGCTACAAGACCATGTTTCAAATTCCAACCAAGGGCTACAAACAAATTGATATTTCAGAGTAGAGCTATATATCCTCTCTATAACCATTCAGTCTGCAGCAATAGATTAAGGAAAATATTAATGCTTATGCTACAAAGCAGTTCCCTTAAATCCCATTATCAGCAATTCCATACTGCTCTCGCTTGTACTCAGTCCTGAACCAAGGGGATTCATTGCATGAGACACAGGATGTATAAAGGCAGGATGAGCCCAGTAGTTTTATAATTGCACATCATAACACATTTCTTTTTATTCCTTTTTTTGTTTGGTTTTTTTTTTCTCCTATATTCCCTGAGTGAACTCACGCAGAGTTAAATTACCCCTTTGGGAAAGTACATAAGTAAAAAAAAAAAAAAAAAAATCTCCAGATGTCCAAATCATTTCCAGTCAATCTGTAGACTCCTCTTTGGCATTTCTAGGCCTGTGCTTTCTCAGAAGTTGTAATATGCTTGAGTGTTGGTGACTGTCTTATTGTTTATGTGATTAGTCACTCTTAGACTATTTTAAGGAGGTGATGTATATTTTTTATAAATTTTAGATAAACTTCATTTATATTCTGATGATTGATGCTGAACAGTTATCTGGTTAATTGCTTTTTCTAGTATATTTTCTCTAGAATTTGAAAAGGATTCAGAATGGACAAAAGCTTTTCTCTTTTTTGGTTGTTTTTTTTTTTGTTGTTGCTGGTCTGCTTGCCTTTTTTTTTTTTTTTTTTTTTTGAGGAGGAGGAGGAGGGGAGCTATTGCCATAAAGCTAACAAAACTCTAGGTGAACTACAGCTTTATAATAAAGCTTGTGACAAGTTCTGGGATCTAAGCCAAAAATCAAACCAAATGTACAGTTTACGAGGGTGAAAGGTTTTACTGGCCAGTCTGGTTCTCTTCCAAAATGCCTTCATTTCACATGTAAACGTTAATAGAAACAAACAGTGGTAGTACCATTAACTTCTATTTCTGCATCACCACCTCCATGTCATGCAATAAGGCAAAGAAAGGAATTGCAAGTAGGAAATCAGGGCATGTGGGAAAAAAAATCAGGAGAAAAAAAAGAATGAAACAAAACTCTGTTAGATCCCTCTCTTTGAATTCCATCTGGCCCACTGAGACTTCCTCAAAATTATTGGCAAAATGTGTTATTATTTTGGGAGGAGAAGCGGAAGGTAAAGGAAGGAAAGGGGAGGGCTCAGGCTAACTCAAAAAGATCTATAATTACAAAAACCTGTGCTTTTGTTTCTTCCAAGCTTGCTTGCCTTTTTTTTTTTTTCCTAAACACTAAACCAGCATAGTGGGAAGCACATTGATTCATTTGTACATACCTGAGCGTCACTTTGTGACGAGCCCAAGTTTCCCCTCCATGGTTCTGTTTAAGACAAAACCCTTTCAGAAGTCTGTGGGAGTTGTGCCTAAAAAAGCCACAACAGGCATCAAGAGACTCCCAGGGCCCCCTTGCTCGCTGTGATATTATGCACACCGCATGTCCATGAAAAAGCCTGCTTGCACTATGTTTCCCACATCCTTCTCTGTTTCAGCTCCCATCCATTTGGTTTTTTTCCTTCTCTGATTGCATCTTGTCATAAACCCAAGACTGATAGCTCATTAAGGCAATGGCTTTCCATTTACTTCTTGTTTACAGTATACTTCTGCCAAAAGTACATCCTTGTGTCAAGGTTATATATCAGTGCCTTAACATGATATATTTTTAATTTTTAGTTTCAGAGCTTTTCTAAGTAATTGCAAGTAATCATGTGATTTCCAGCATTTAGATTTTCTTATATTTAAACAGCTTGCATTCCCACTGACTTTCCTGTGTGCAAAACTGGTGCTGAGACTGTAACACTTCTCACTCTTTAGGTCATACTTATGCTACTTCTGCTCAGCAAGGTCATTTTCCTGAAGGGACAGACAACATGAAGAACTATGTGTTCTCTTTTTGAGGAGCCATTAAAACACTTCTAAGCATTAGACACAATCACATTATCAAGACAGGGTGTTTCCATTTATCTATGTGCTGTAAGCACAGAATGTAGGAGATCTTGAACTAGCATTTGCATTGTTGGCTTTTGGTGTTTTTTTTTTTTTTGTTTTTTTTTAATGAAAGAATTAATTGCTTCAGATCATCTATCTGGAGTCCTGCATTTGCAGAAAACTGAGTGTAGAATCATAAAAATGTCAGCTCTGGTCAGATCCTGACCTCTTAACTCTGGGGATTACCTTAATGCAGTATTCATATATGTTCAATGAAACACAATATATACAATTATAACCTTAGTTCAGGGAAGAGTTGAGCTGCTTCATCCTTGCTCTAACTGGTTTTATTTCTCCATCTCTGGGGTAAGTTAACAGCAGACCCTAGGGTAACTTGCCTGGAAACTGAGTGGAATCTGACAAAATTATGCTTTCAACAAATTACCAAAACACATTTTGTGACAGGAATCAACTTTAAATCATAATAAAATGAGATCATCTTTACTGACATGTCCTTATCTTGCCTTCCTTAGTACTAAACTATTAAGTATGTGTCACTTTGTTTGCAGAATGTCATCCTAAAAACACTTTATTAAATCATTCAGCAGCCTGTTAGAGAAGCTGCAAAAATATTGATGGTGTCTTCTTGATGAAGACACTTTCCCAACACATCTCCAGGCACAGACGTGCACCAGGCATGACTGCACTCACCAACCTGTTGTGCACAGTGATCTGAGTCCTTGTAATTTCAAAATGCTCACAGGATGTCTCATGTCTGACTCACATTATGCCCACACAGCAATTAGGATGTGCAACTCCTAACAACATCTCTTTGGAGGCTTCAGTAGAATTTACCTACTCTGAAAATGTGTGGTATCTCTTTCAGATGAGTTTGTGCCCCTGAGTTTTGGGAAACTTGAACCTGTAAGAGAGACCTTTGGCTCTCCTTTGTAGGGACTTGCAGAACCCAGCTAGGTACTTTTCTAATGTGTAGCTACAAAGCATATAAGAGAGAGAGCAAGCAAGGACAAATAAGAGCAATGGAACCTTCTAAAATCACTGTTGCATGCAACACTTATTTTTGTTGTTGTTTTCAGAAGTTTTCCCCTAAAGAAAAGTATTTAAAATATATAACACTGTGCCCAGTTTAATTGAACATAAGAAATTAAGGTTTGAATAATGCAACTCACAGACTGCATATGAAGGATTAAATTAAAGGAAGTGAGTTTAAATTAATGACCTATACATGGTACAGACTTACTCATGGTCACCTTTCATATAGCTAACAGACATACTATGTTACAAGGATTAACTTTCTTTTCACAATGTCCTCTGCTGCACACATGACATTAAAAGGCATACCTTCAGTGCCAGTCTCATTTGCCACTCTGCAAGAGTGGATTAACTGAATATTAGTAAATTACTCAAGGCAGGGTGAAAGCAACATGTGGGAAATAAAAACATAAAGAAAAGAAAGTACTGTGGAAGGCCCAGCAGAAGCAGAAATTGATTTGACGATTAGCACTCAGATTGCACAGCAGTAACCTGGAAAGGAATGCTGTAATGAAATCTTATAAGCCAATACAAAAGTGAGCAAGAGAAACTGTATGCACTGCTGCAAAAATTGTTTCTCAATAAATGTAATTTAACACTGTCATAGATGTACAACTAAATTGTCATGTCAACCCTCAATTAAACAATGGCAAGATAAAGAGACTTCAAGGTGATGATGGTTTGTTTTGGGTTTGGGTTTTTTTCCCCCCTTCCTTGTTTAGTCACTGTTTGAAATTGGCCAAGAAGGTGAAATAATTTCAAAACTGGAGAGGGTAAGTGGTAAAGCCAGCCTCAGGTCTACTTTCGAAAGGTGCAACTTCACACGGCCATTTACATTCAGCTTACACTGAAGGTTAACTGCACTGACCATAATGACTGATCCAAAACCTACGGTGTAGAACCAGATTTCTGTGGGCTACCAACACCAGCAAACTCGGGGCAGTTTATGAGTTCAAGAGGAGGCAAAGGGGTTGCTAACTGCCTTCCCTCCTGGCTCAGCACAGCACTGGTATCAGCACAATTGCTCAGATCTTGAGATCAATGCTGCTGCAATGAAATTATTGTTGCTGAAGTTAGATGAGCTGACAGCAAGTTGACATGGTACACGTAATGGGGCTTTTGAATGGCAGTGTAGACTCCCTCCTTAAAAACTGAGGAGTGGTCCCAGCCCCAAGTCTGAGTTCTTGATCTAGACAATTATAACTGGGGATATGCTTGTTATTGATTTAAACACAGCTATTCAGACTTCCAGTGCTCCAAAGATGTATGCATGTTCCCTGTAGTGCTGAGGAGTCATTATTCCTCTCCTTATATTATCTTGGGAGTTAATGAATCTTGCATTCCCTTTCTATGTAATAAATTCAGTTTAAACAGAATGATTCATTTCTAACTCCCCTGTCCTTGGAGGTCAGAAATATCCTTTAGAACTCTAAATCTGTGCCAATATCTGCCATACAAAAGACAGGTGGGAACAGATCAATGCACTACAACATTGGAGAGAAACCCCTGCCTTTGCAGAGACACTCACCAAAGAGAGAAGTTTTCAGAAACAGCCCCCTCTTCCGCATATTTTCTGATTGGCCTGTGGTACCCAAGAGCCTCTTACTGAGGAAGGTGACTCACTACTAAATAGTGCTCACAAGTACTTTATTTTTAGTGTGCAAATATGACCCTGTGAGCCAAAAGCTTAAATTCCTTAAAGGATATGGACCCTACAGCTCTTGTCTGGCTGCCTCAGAAGGGCAAATTTAAATTTGCTTTAAATTTAAAAAAATCTATGTCTTTATTAGCTCTCCTGGGACCTGCCTTTAGCTACTAAACTAGACTTTCTGTATAGATCTAATTTTATATATATATATATATATATATATATATATATATTCCTTTCTCATGAGGCATAAAATCATGTCTCTTTTTTAAAAAAGGGAAGTTCACTTTCAATATTACAATGATGAGAGGATATTAATGGAATTTCTTTTTCCCTGATTAGAAAATTCAAGCCCCACTCTTAAAGAGACAGAGAATCCATGGCTCTACATGAATAAATTGGAGTGATAGCAAAACAATGAGTGTTCTTTTAACTCTGTAAGACATACAGAAAAAAAAACCCTGAAATGTGAGCAACTTGACAAGGTGTCAAAATACTAATGTCCTGTTTATTCAGTTTTTTCCTGTTACCTTTTCATCTTGGACAGCACAACTCTTCCAGCCTATTCTAGAATGCTTTATCTACAGTGTTGAATTCCTAAAGGTTTTGCTGTTTCTTTATTCTGATTGCCTCAGGAGTGCTTGATGCCAACAGTCCCCCAAGGGAGAAATAAAAACTGTTGAACAGCAAGGCATCCCACAATCTTGTCTCATCAAGGAACCTGGGCAGGTATTAAAAGCAAACTGATGCCAGAACCCATTTTTGTGTGTTAAGAAGAGGGTAAAGGTAAACCAGAAAGGTTGAAAAGGGAGATAGAAATTAATAAGGAAATAAAAGTTCAAGTTGCCAATATTCAGCCTAAAGTATTCAGCTCAGTGTTTTCTTTCAAAATTTTGTTTAAAAAAACTCTAAGAGATAAATCAATGGGGTGGGAGAGTGGAAATCCTGTTTATCAGCATTCATCTTTCTTTTTTCTACCTCAAGAAGACACTCTTCATCTCCCCCAAACATCAGTCCACTTGGCTGGTTATTTCAGTTCTGAGGATATTCTGCTGATAGCTATAATGCAGATTCCCATGTCAGATACTCGAGCTAATTAGCTCGTGGGCTGCTAGTGTCAGACTTGTTTAGTGCAGGAAAAACAGCTGACAACAAATCATCACTGTGTGAGATCTTGATTATAGTTTGGATGCAAACCGAAACATGCTGGCATTGCCTTACAAGTGTTTTCAATCACAGAAGGATGTTCTGCTGCTAACACAACAAGGCTGACTTTTCTTATGGGAAAGGAGTGGGATCATTGAAGGACCCTGATCTAGCACGCTTACTTGCTATTTACTCAAACTTAATTTAGGCAATCCTGTCTTCTCCTGAGTGGTTATAGGGTTGAGGGCCGAGGTCCTTTGTTTCTAAAGGGGCACCCGATAATTTGTTGCCAGAAAATGGGGATGAACACTAAGGGTGCTTGACATTCTATATTGTGAGTCCATACTCACAGGAAACATTGATAGGATCATCCTGAGCTGGAAGGGATCCAAAAGGATCACTGAAGTCCAGCTCTCAGCCCTGCACAGGACAGCCCCAAGAATCACACCAAGTTACGTGCATGCATTTCATTGCCTAGGAAGGTTAACTCAAAGCTGAATACAGTACTCCTGCCTCCTTTACACATGACTCTCCAAACTATTACCTCTTTCCATGCTGCTCAGTTTCTTCCAAAAGTGCCACCATACTTTTGAAGAAAATATACATTACTCCTTGTAATTATCCTTGCTTTAAATGTCCCCTCTCTAGCACAATATCCCCATGAGGTACAACACAGATGAGATGCTCAAAGTCTGCAAAATACAAGATTGGAATGACTGTACAATGCAAGAACTTTCTGCAGCTCAGTTTCAGAATCTTTGCAACTTTGAGGTTAATTTTGGAAAAACATGGTGGTTTTAGATAATATCAAGACTTTTAGATTCAGTGGTGTTAAGATAAAGAAGATGTGCAAAAAGGTGTAGTTTTGCTTTTGCACTTTGGTCTAGATATTCCTGCAGTTGTTTGCAGTATCTCTCCAAGTGTTGCGATTCTCAGATTCCAGACAGCAACCTCCCTAAGTCCTAGTTAGCAAATAAAAGGGACAACTATCGCCTGAAAAATTGGGTTTATTATTTTTTCAGCTTCATCAAGATATCCTCTTGAAAATACTTTCATATTTTTTCCCCTAATATCACTACATTACTTTTGTAATAGTGTCACAAATGAGGGTTTAAAAGTTGTTATCCAACATCCAAAGAAGTGTCCTAGCACTGAGAGTCTCACTGACTGCAATAAAATTGTATGGAAAACATGCTTCTCTGACATATACTTCCAAACAGTATGTTGCAACTTCCATGGTCTAATCAGAGAAACAAAGGAAGGTCATGAGTCTGAACCAAGAATCAGAAACCTGGCTGAGTCAGGATGTAAGAAGGCTGCAACTCAAATCTCCAAGGATACTTCAGTGACCTGTATTGACCTTTGGAAAAGTTGTTTCTGAATCACCAAACCTCAGTAGGCTGATAGCTGGAGAATCATGGCACAGATAAAGGAGGCTCTGTGCTTTGCAAACTTGCACAAGCAGCAACAGGCAACTCTGGCCATGTAATTTGCCTCTTTATATGTAATTAGTACAATATGTAATTTGGAACTCTTGGAGTTAATTATACAATGTTCATACCTGAACTTATTCTGTGGGTAGCAATTTGCACTGTGTTGTATGTCTTGAATCCGTAAACAGAAAGGTTTTGGTGATAAGGCATGTCTGGGAGTACGGAAACAGACTGAAAAGGAGGCAGGGAATTCTTCTGCATATCTTTTAGGGGAAGCAGCTAATGGTGGATTTTGAGATATGAAAATGCAGTGCAAAATGAAATGCCGCCATCAACAATTCTTACTACATTCAAAGAATATATTCTTATTACATTCAATAGAAAACCTATAGCAGAAGAGCACTGAAAATGATAAAATTTTTACCTGGGGTCTTGTTTGAAAAGATCCTGATACTGGCTGACTCAGAACTTTCCCTGTTAATTTTTAAGCCTCTTACATAACTCAAAATGCATGCCCAAATTTAATGTCATCATCCCAAGGGAAATAAGGATGCTTCACTGAAAAGATTAATTATGTACTTTCAACAATTACATTCCTCCTAAAACAAACTTTTCAGCTCAGGATTGGTGTATCTGGATTGCTAAACAATGCCATGGGGTAAACCCATTTCTTTAAATCACACGTGGGTAAAGTAAAGAGCTGAGAATTCAAAGGGGTATGAATTATTCATTGCAAACATTTACTCTATCAGTTTCATCAGGTTACAAGGATATAGTCAAACAGATGCGACTAGGCAGTTGGACAGGGGGAAAGGTGAATATTTTTAAATACCAGCTTGTCAAATGCACTTTTTGGACTGATTTTCCATCACACAGCCATGACTGTTTGTGCTAGCTCATCACTGGGGACACTCAAAAGCATCTGAAAACAAGCTGATGGTTACAGCAAAGTTTCTAAGACCAATGTTACAAATATGGTCCAGTGAACAGTGAGAGCAAAATAACTAGGTATTCTAAGCCTTGGAAGAGATGCTTGCCAGCCAGGACAGTGCCAGGTGCTACACTGATGGTCTTGAATCTAGTGATAGAAAATGTTTAGAAAGTATTTCCTCAGGACAGTATAAAACCAAGCCAGCTAAAAAAGCATCACGTATCACAGGTGCTCAGAGCAAAAAAGGAAGATGGGGACCAGTGCCAGCTACTGTTTAGAGAATATAAAGCAGTGTAAATCACCCTGAAAATTCCTATGAGACTATGAAAATTTGATAAAGTCAAAGTTTTGAAATGAAAATAAATGTAGCAGTACAGAATATAACATCTGTCTAATAGTTTTTTTAAAAATACATAACTCCTACACTGAAATGAGAACACAATATAATTCAACACCTACTTAAAACAGTCATTAGGCAGAAAATCCTGTGTGATACCTGCAGCTCTATCCACCAAAGAGCTGCAATTTAAGTAAATAATTTCCTTTGATTAAATAAATACATCTATCAATTCCCATGTTGTCTTTTAAGATGCCAGGTCTGCTGCTTCAGGAGAACCCCTTATAAGAAGGACACTCTCTGTGTTTTCAGAACATTAATGTTTCCTTCAAATAACTTGGAGTCTAGCCTGCATTTTCAGTAGTAAACTGGGCAGGTATATGCTCTTTAAGCTCAGGCCACAAAAAAAGGCAAGCCGTTTTGATCATTTGGAGCTGTGATGCTTCAGACTGTGTAGAAGACCAGAGTTTACTCTGGAGAACTCTGTTTCACTTCTTCCTCATAGAATTTTCAGAGGAATGATAAACAGGAAAATTATGTGTGAGGTTACCCAGTAAAGTAATGGAGAGCCGTAACTGTTTGAACTTTATTGCTGAGGGTAAGATAACCATGTTTGGTCTGGGTCTAAATTAATAGCAACCTTTAATTTAAGCACAGGGATCAAGAGTGAACTAATGACTCTTTGGGTCCCTTTGCACAGAAAACTGTTTGAGACTTAGCTGTAGAGCTGTTAATTATGGATCCCACTCAAAACTGTGGCTTTCCACTGATGAAGCACAGAGACATACAGTCTGCTCTGAAGGGAGAATTTGGAAATAAGTGATAACCCATGATGTTTCTGGGGCAGGGTTTGTGCTGTGAGAAAGAAACCTTTTAGGCCAGGTGGTACAGTCAAATGAAAACTTTCAGGCCCACAAATGTGTTTTTAATGTGTGGCAGAGATTTGTAGCTCTTTCTCACCTGTATGAAAAAAAACTTCTTACTTCCTATATTAATGGTAACTGATGCATCTGTATCCTGAGAGAATTGTCAAATGTTTTAGATACTCAACTTTAATCCCTCTCTGATAAGTGGGCAGTGTGTGTATCTACTTTCCTGGACATAACTGAGTTGGAGGCCTGAGCAATCAGCAAGTTAAGCATTATCTTTTGTTCTGATGAACATCAGAAATTTATATGAATCGTTACGATAGCTACTTCCCCAAGCTAGGCATTTCATCCTCACCACAGAAGTTCACAAGTCAGGTAGATAATCACATAGCATATTGAGTGAATCATGCACATGAGCAGGAGGGCTTAAAATAAAATGCTGGTATAACACAGCTGCAATTAGGGATAACCTCCCACTCACCTCATGAAACTGTCTCTTCTCTCTGTGATTGCTGACAGAGGCTTTCCAAATACATGGTGGGGGAAGGGGAGTACACGGCATAACAGAGTGCTAAATGCAGAATTCCTGTAACTCAGGATGGTGTTAAACAAGATCTCTGACTAAATAGCTGTGTGGGCAGCCATCACACCTTTCATTCTGAAACAACCATGCTCCTCAGGTTTCTTTTCCTTTACAGTCGAAGTTGCAATGGCCATGACTGGAAATGAGCTACTGCAGCTGAACTTTTTGATGCAACTAAGCTACAATGATTCAAAGACCTTTTGGAAAGGGTTTTCTGAAAGACATTCTTGAGTCTGCATAAGCCAAAATCAGGAATTGAATTTGCAAGCTTTGCTTAAATCAAACAGTCAGCAACTTTTAATAGCACTCATGATAACTATTTTCCTGCCTAGCAAAATGCTCCTAAGAGGACAGCTGAGAGGGAGGTGTGGGGGGAACAAAGCCCACCTATTTTCTGTGACTCTTACTGGTTTTTTGTTAAGCCTTAGCTGTTGCTGTGCCTGGCCTGTTTTTATGACTGGTGTCTGCAAATGTTCACAGGGTTGAGTTTTACTGGCAAACATGCTAGCAGGAAGCAGGACGTGGGGGAGAGTGACAGCTGTGGCTTTCCAGAACCAAAGGTTTCATTTGCATCCTCTGGCCTGCATGCCAGAGCAGCATGTGAACACACATAGGCAGAAAGCAGCTAGACAGGACAATTCATATTTCCAAGGCTTGGAAGTTGCTCATCAGTGTAAAATAGTCTCCCTTCCAAATTTTCTTTATAAGATCCTGAACCTAAGCAAAATGTATCATAATAATTCACTTTGTCATTATTCACTCAGCTCAACTTCTGTGGGTGTGCTCCCATCAACATTTTGAAAGCTCAAAATAATGGAGCCTATCTGTGCACACAGTATGAGCCTACGATTCATGAAGCACAGTGTTGAATTCAGAAAAAAGTTTAGTTTTAAAAACTGCTTTCTAGCCTTACTCTGAAGCAGATTAGCATAAAATACTCCCATCTACCTACCCAACAAAGAATTTTTTGACACCAGATTTGACAGACTTTAAAAATTAACTTTACTGTTGGCTACTGCCCAAGGCAGCAGCAGGACTCTACAACTTGTACAGTTCCTCTCTAGATCAAAATTTCAGCTTCATGTGTGCACACAAAATGGATCTCTTAAGTATGAAGTTCTTGCTGGTTTCAGTTCAGAAAAGATATAGCTACAGATTCCTGACAGTAAAATTATGGTTTCCAAAGAATTTCACAGAATCATAGCATAAGCTGAGTTGAAAAGGGCCCTCAAAGATCATGGAGCTTGAGTCCTGGCCCTGCACTGCGCCGTGCCCAAGTCACACCATGTGCATTGTCCAAACATTTGAACTCTTCCAGGCCTGGTGCTGTGACCACTCCCCTGGGGAGCCTGTTCCAGTGCCCAGCCATCTTCTGGGTGAAGAACCTTTTCCTGATATCCAATCCAAACCTTCCCTGACACAACTTCAGGGCATTTCTTTGGGCCCTGTCACTGGGCACCACAGAGAAGAGATCAGTGCCTGCCCCTCCTCTTCCCCTCACAAGGAAGTTGTAACTGCAGCAAGGTTAGTCTCAGTTTCAGTCTCCTCTTCTCTAGGCCGAACAGGCTTCAGCCATTTTTCATATGGCTTCCTCTCAAGGCCTTTCATCATCTTGGTTGCACTCCTATGGACACTCTAATAGTTTAATTTCCCTTTTATACTGGCACTCAGAACTGCCCCCAGCCCTGGTTATGAGGCTGCCCCAGAGCAGGACAATCCCCTCCCTTGCCTGGCTGTGATGCCTGATGCCCCCCAGGACAGGGTTGGCCCTCCTGGCTGCCAGGGCACTGCTGACTCAGATTCCTCTTGTCATCATCCAGGACCCCCACGTCCCTTTCCATGACACTGCTTTCCAGCATCACATTCCCCATTCCGAACATCCAGGGTTGTCCCATTCCAGGTGCAGAATCCAATACTTCCCCTTATTGAACTTCACATGGTTGGTGATTGCCCAGTCCTTTAATTTGTTGATGTCTCTGCAGGGCATCCCTGCTTTCGAGGGAGTCAACAGTTCCTCATCCTTTGATTTTTATTACCAGGTGTCACTGAGAAACACGCACTATCAGAGCACCCACTGACACTGAGAATGAATTTAGCCCATGACAAATGCCATGGACTATTTTGGGTACTATTTTGAAAGTATGTCATCAGACCAGCAAATTTATAATCTGTCATTCTTCACAGCATGCATCTTGCCTCTGGGCTGATTTGGAAGAGCCAAAAGCAAAATCCAGTATAGCCACAATGTTTCAAGGCGAGAAACAATAGAAATGTTGTAGGAACACTCCACCTGAAAGGATTCCTTCTCAATTTTCAAAGCAAAAGAACATACCAATAAACTTGCCAAACCAAAACCAGTGCATACATTTCTTTGCATAAATACCTTTATCACCACTCTGGTAGATCGTGTTGACCTGGGTCAAATATGAAGAGATGAAATCCAGATGGCAGATGGTTTAGCCCCTACAACAGTTCACATTGAATCAGAGGAAGTCTGATACATCATTAAAAATCCCAAAGCCAATATTTATCTCCAAGGCACAACATATATAGTCCCCACAACCTACAAAAAGAACATCTTGTCTCTCCTTTCCTTCTAAGTTATTTGATTCCCAAGGAGCTCACTGGATAGCATATAACAGATAGTACAAAAAGGGCATTTATTATGAAAACATTTGATGAGAGGAAATAAGATGATATCTCTATGCAACTTAAGGATCTTAGGCATATAGTGTTACAAGCAAGAAGCATGGATGGCAGGCAGAACTCTACACATCCCTCTCAAGAATATTAAAATCCAGCTTCTTTCCTGATAGCCATCAGTGATCAAAAGGCATAAACAATCAGGCTTTCTATGATAATGATTGCACTGAAATACTTCCTTAAGTAGTTTAACCAATTAGAAGGAGCACCAGCCATTAAAAGGAATCCTAATTATGGATTAGTTATACAGAATTCTTTAAAAGAAAACTATGTAGTTTTTTTATCTCACGTCACTAATTTTTCCTTGATTTTAGCTGTTTTCCTTCTTTAAAAATAATGAACCCACCCCCCAAACCTTCACAAACTCGAAGTATGAAGCTACCAGCCTCCCTGCCTTTATTTTCATCAGCTTCATTTGTGAATCACTGAAAGTAAATCATTTGCGAATCATTGAAAGTTAATCTATTTGTGGTTCACACATGAAAAAGACTTGAAAGATGAAGTAATCCAAGTCTCTCCTATGTGGACTCTAAGGCAAAGTATTTCTAATTGCTATGAAGTGGCTATGACAGAGAAGAAACTCTTAAAATGAAATCACATATCTTTAATTACATTTCATGAAGAAGCAATATCAGGGTTAAAGTCTGTTTGAAATAACACAAAAATCTTTCAATAAAAAGTTATTGTGTGTTATTCAGATGGGAGTGGAGAAACAGCAGTAGTTTATTGCTAAGGAATACATTGCCTGCAACATATTTCATAGAAAAAGTGCTCTTAGCTAAACATGTCCTCCAGTACTGATTAGATTAACAATGGCAAAATTTGGCCATTGTACATTATGCTCACAGAAAGTCACGCTCAGCAGTTAACTCTGCACAGGCATACGGTGAGCCATCAGTGCTACAGTACAGGACAACATACTGTGTAACATCATGGTCAAGTCAGAATTAGGAGGAGCATCACACATGCTATTGTTAGCAGAAGCAATGCAGACTGTTTAGAGGGTGTGCAATTCCTCTTCTAGCTTGTTTAGCTCTAGAGTTAAGCAAAACCACTTTAACTTCATTTTGTTTCTCATTTTTATGTGTGTGATTTTCTTTTTATTAAAAAAACCAAAGCCAAAAAAACCCCAACAACCACAACCAAAAAATAAACCCAATGCAGATGCAGACACACAACAGATTTAGCCAGGTTTTTTGTTCTTTTTTGGTTTTTGTTTTTTTCTGGAGGGCTTCTTGATACCTTTCTGCTGTGTCCAAATTCACATGCCATCATGGGCTGGCCTCACCTGTGGCTCCGCAGGTAATTCTGCCTCGCAGCTGCACCTGCAGTCGACTGCCTGAGCTCACCCCCCCTGCAAAGCACAGCTGAAGCACCTCACACACAACTCCTCAGGAGCAGAGGGGACATATCATTCAGGCCTAGCTTGGAACACTCCCAGTGAAGTCCTGCATGACAGCTATAGAGCAGGTGAGTCCCAAGTCTCCCAAAGCAGCATTGCTTCCCAAGGGGAGTTCAATCCTCTCTCAGCCAGGCTGCAAGGCGTGTTTTGAAGGCAGGCAGGCTAAGTACATGTGGTGCCACACCCTGTGTTGAGTCCTACCAACTTCAGACTTCTCATGGCCTTCATATTAACCTGCAGAGCACTCAGCTGAAGGGCAGTGCCCTGCTAGTATGCCTCTGGAGAGAGAATGAAATAATGGAACTTTTTATTAGCAACCTTTTCCTTGGTTGGGAAGAAAATGAGGTATTTTAAAGCTGAAACTTCTGGGGGTTACATACCACTCTCATAATTCTAAAGTCCATGTAGCAACACAAGCATGAGTACTCCTGCCTTTAAAGAGGCTTGATTTTCTCTCAGAGCAGAACAGGAATGTTTAGGAAAACACAGAAGTTGAGCAGGTTAGAAAAGTATCTCCCACACAGCTCTAGTTATGGGAGGCCTCTAATAGTATTTAATATTTCAAACAATTTTGGTTTCAATTAAAATACTAGATGGGAAAATAAAAAAATAAGGGGATGGAAGGCGGGTAATTTTTTCCTATCCTGCAGGAAAATTCCAACTAGTCTTTTACAGAGAAATAAAACAATTGCTGCAAAGGGGAACATGAAAATGTCATCCAATCTGCTTCTGAAATGCAGTTTATGCAATGAAGCAACATTTGTGTGGATTCCACTAATTCACTCCATTTTAGAACATCACCCAGACAGCAGTTTCAGTGTCACTTGAAAACTATTATGGTTGCTGGCAGTCAAGGTCCCCCCTTCACCCCCTTAGGGTCTATCCCCACTCCCTTTCCCAGAAGCGCCTAGATGTTGCAGGGACACAAACCAGTGAAGTTTTAGGAAAGACTCTTCAGGAGGCAGCCTAAGCATTTCAGTCCATTACCCAGAGGCACTTTAGGCACACAGGTTCCCTTGATGCCCCAAGACAATGTAGGAGCTGCTCTGGAAGTCTAAGCCCTGGTGTTGAAGGCTTACAGCTGTAGAACACAAGATTACCTAGAGCACTTATTGCTAAAGACACAGTGCAGCTTTTTAAAGACGGGGATTAATATCATCCATACAATCATACGATCACAGTTTGGGTTGGAAGGGACCTTAAAGACCATCCAGATCCAATCCTCCTGCCATGGGCAGGGACAACTTTCTCTGATCCAGGTGTCTCAACACCCCATCCAGTCTGTCCTTGAACACTTGCAGTGATGAGGCATCCACAGCTTCTCTGCACAACCAGCTCCAGTGCCTCACCACCTGCACAATAAAGAACTTCTTCCAGCTATTCAGCCTGTTATTGGTTATCCCAGTACAGCAGGATTTAACACCAAAGCACTGAATTACGGTTCTCCAAAGTTCTTAGGTCCTTCCAACTCATTTCCAACTGGGTTGGAAGGACCCAGTTGGATATGGGTTTAATCTGAAAAACATAGTCTAAATATGACCTCTGACTTCCTACAGGCTCTGGCAGATATGACTTTGGGATTCTCTGGATGATCAAATGGTACTCAAGATCTAGTCCATTGTCTTCCATAAAAGCAAACTATAAAAGTATATTCAGAGAGATGATTCACTTTCCCCTGGCTTTTAGCAAGGGTTCTCTTTGAAGCTGACAGGAAAAGCACTAGGAATTCATACACAGCAGTCAGAATTTTTATTCCAGAATATGTGAGTACTGTTTCAAAAAGACAGCAAATGAAACCAAAGCCAAAAAGTAAATAAAATAAGTACTGCAGTTAACATGTTATGTTAATGTTACAAAACGTTGCCACCATCTTATTATTGGATACTTGTACTATCATAGACACTAGTTTCTGGAAACTGTAACTAATGAGAAAAACACCAAGGAGAAAAATCTTGAAATGTCCTCAAAGAGCTGTGAAAAGCACTGTAAGCACTCATGTTTCAGAAAAATAATCTAGTTTTCACTTAATCAGTATCTATATGTGAGCAAATATGTCTCTCAGACTACAACTATTAACACAGACATAATTTTGTTAGTTTCACTAGCCTTTGTCCTCTCTTCATCTGAAGCAGCACATTTGCAGTGACAATCCCATGCTACTAAGTGAATCTCACATTTACGCTGAGAGTGCCCAAGTGCTTTTCAAGTCTTGACTCTGCTTTATCTGCTTCTGTCGTAAGTCTGCCTGGCAAAAAACCCACGTGCAGCTGAGGCAGGGACGTGTTCACTTTCAGAAGTCAGTGAAAGAAAGGGGGTGTGGAAGAGAAACTCATTGCTCAAGAAAATAGTTTTCAGTCAGACTCCAGTACTGCCTAATTCGTGTCTGCATCAGCCCAGTTAAAGCTGCCTGTGCTTAGGGGCGATTGGCAGTCTGCTCAGGGTTCCTTCACTGCACTGCTAATCTCCACTAATACTCTCCCATGCTTCATTTAATTTCACTCTCAGGGCTCTTTTTCAAATTCTTCCTCAAATCTTAAACCAATGCCCTCATTGTTTAGGATTCCTTTACCCTGACAAGTCTGACCTCAGATATCCTTTCCTCTTTTTCCTGCTCTGTAACTCAGGCAGTCCACTTACTCATTCACATGGTAACCTCACATAATGGTCTCCACATTAATTAAGTAATTTTGGTTCTTTAAGGTACTACAGAGGGGTTTTCAGTGCCTTTCAGGCCAATTGAACTTTTTTTTGTTGTTGTTGAACAGACTGGAGAGTACATGGAAGAAGAGCCAAGGAGAACATGCTCGCTCTCCCTCTGGGCCGTTCCTTTCATGCTGCTTCAGGGTTAGGCCAAAACAACATCAGCAAGTCTAATTTGCCCCAGCAGCCCCAGTGGATGGGAAATGACTAAAAACCCTGCAGATTAATTTGTGTCAGATGTATGCTTTCAAGCAAGTGAGAGCAAGAGAGAATGTGAGAGCATTTACAGAAAAACATGTTCTTTCTCTGGGACTTAGAAGGGCCCTCTTGTTTCAGATCTCTTGGGAGCTGGGTGTCCCCAAGCAAGTGAAAAGTCCTACCTTTGCTTTATGTTCTCCTTTTGTATTGATGCTTTTCAGTAATCAGACAATTCAGAGAAAATGAGAGGGACAAAAAGAAGCAAAACTGCACAATGCATGATTGGTTTTGCAGTATCTGCTGATTCTTCTGACAAAAATAGTTTTGTACCATACAGGAGAGATGGTAAAAAAAAAAAAAAAGAGGACTGGGGATTTTTTTTGAGGGGTGAGGGTACTGTCCCACATCACTCCAGAAAAAATGTGGTGGAAACCTCACGTCCCTCTGGAAAACAGCAATGATAGTGTTGCATAATCAATAACCTAATAGGACTGAAACTGAAGATCAATACATGATCCTGACCAGGAAGCACATGTCCAAACCAGTTTTTCTGTTGAAACAGTAGACCTCAAGTTGCTCTCTGATTGCCAGATGCGATCACTCAGCTGTGATATTCCAATGGGACAAGTCCTGGAGTGACCATGGAAATCCAGCAACTGTAACAGTTATTTTGGTTCTACTCAGTGTGACTTAGTTCGGAATAAATTTTTCTGTATATGACTAACACATGAGCTGAAAAACACCACGACTGGTGCTGGTTAGGCTTCTTACTGGTATTCCCAGCAAGGCCAAGAACATTCATCTCTGTGTCCAATCTCTCTGGTTAATGGTGTCGCGACACTGGAGATGAGTCACGTGTGTGCTATCGCTGTGCGGTAACATTTCTGTTGCTAAATTAAATAGATTTAATTTTGTACATTCTTGGAGCTCATATCCAATCTGATCTACTCACCACATCTAAAAGGATTTGTTTACTTTTTTTAGGCAGCCTTGATGTTTAGATCTCGGATGACTGCCTCAAAAATTCTAGGGAAGCTCAAAATAAGTCTCATAAAGAAGTGCAACATTAGCATGGACTTTTTCTTGTGAGAGACAGTTCTGCTTCAAAAACTTTAAGCCTTACTCTTCATTCACACTGTTCCTAATCCTTGTCTTATCATTATTATGAGGCAAAAATAATAACACCCAAAATCCTACCCGAAGTCTGAATCCCAATCTGATTTGGCAGCATAAATATAACCACAGAAAAATCTTCCAAGAGAGCCAAAGAGACAAAAAACCTCAATCTAAAAAAGAAAGCAAAGAAGTTTTGTGGAATTAGGCCTTAAATCTCAGTTTCAGAACAGACTAGCACTTAGGAGCCTGTCATAACTTTCAACAAGATGTCAGATATAGTTAATTCAACATTTAATATTGGTGCAGTTATACTGGTACTCTTACTAGTATCACCTATTTCAATCTAGAAAGGAAATAGCAGTACAGGGAAGAAACAACATAGGTTGTCTTTATATCTATAATTGTTGTTGTACTGGGATGTTTTTCAATAAAAACACATACCAGTAACCTAAACGGTTGTATTAGTGCCAGATCTATATGAGACCAAGAGTCTCAGAAGTTTTAGATGTCTGTATCACACCAGTGTTTCACTAGTGTTTTGGCAGGTAATAGCATTTCAAGGCCTACATTTAAGTACCAGATCACATCTGAGAAAGAGAGAAAGTCTTTAGTTACTTGACCATTTTGAAAATGTTTTTTTTAGAGTTGCTGAAATGTAAAAGAATTGGCAGTTAAAAAAATAAAACAATCCTCTTCAAAGGAACAAAATCGAATACAGCCATTCAGAAGAAACAGAAACAAAAGGAAAGAGAAATCTGTATTAGTGATGATCATGTTGGCAAGTCTTCTCTGTAATGCATACTTTTGGAAAATGGTATCTACAGCTACAGCAATTCATGTAATGCTGTCTGAATATTTTTTTATCTGAGACAAAACTACTTTACTATCTTCATGTAGACAGGAAAAAACCAAGTTCTGGAGCAGATTAATTCAATAATATCTAGATTCCTAATTCCCTGATTTAGGTCCCAGGAAAAGCCTAGAAACTTTCAGTGCAAGGAGAAAGAGCAATTTCCTTATTTTATCTGATCCATAGGAAAACCTCAAGTGCATTGATGTAGTCTATCAATTTTAAGGTGCCTAGTGCTGGAAAGAAAAAAAGGCAGCCCAAGCCTGCAGATAACCTCAATGACTGACCACACTCTCCATCTCTAAGTTTATTCACCACACATTCACATCAGTGCTAGTTCCAGCTCAGGAGAGCAGCTCAGGCACATAGCCAGGGTTTTGCAGGGCAAGCCTGCTCAGCCCTCGCTTGGAGCAGCTTTAGGAGCCAAGAACTACACCCTTGCTTCCTGTCGGAGCAGAACAAGCCTAGAAGTCACAAAACCTATCTACTGGTTACACTGCCAGAAAGGTGCATGTGTGCCCACAGTAGAGTACTAATTAATCTTCCTGGCACCAAAGCCTCAATCATCTATCCCAGGCCAAACCGTACTGTGGGATTGACAGATCTGACACACAAGGTCTGAGGAAATGCCATCAACCTTTCTCTCATCTCACCCAAGATGCTTTCCTGTTCAGATAAGGACTGTGACTGTTGCTCATCTTGGGCTGGGGGAGCAGTCTCAGTGAGGACTTTGGAATATTTCATCCTCCAAGACTAGCAGGATTCATGAGATCTGAACCTCATGCCACATAAAAGCTCAGTGAGTCTTTCCTAATCTGTGCCCGATTTAGGCTCAAACTTGCAATTCCTGGACAGCACCAAAAGTAGAATTGCAACACTTCTGAGAGCAGAGCTCATGGTGCTGGGCTGAAAAGCCACAAAGACTGCAGGGTCTTTGTGTATGGTAAGAAAACTGTACATGGAGAAACCAATCTGAATGATGGCTGCGGGTCTCTCAACCTTCTTCCTGCCAGGAAGACCTTCAGCCCCATCAAAAGTCCATATCTGTTGCCAAAGATTAACTGTTGCTGTCAAAAAGATCTCCAGTATTTTCCTGACTTAAATATCTGAAAGGCAGTAGAATCTCAGCTAATTACTCATCATTACTATCACTATGATATTTGTATTATATTTTTAATAACACAAGAACATTGAAATAATTATGAAGGCTACAGATAACTTGAAATCTGATAACCCTGAACAGCTGCTTGTAAATATTTCCTCATATTATTCCTCATTTATTTATCCTTTGAAATAATTAAGCACGTAAACACTATTGTTTGCTTACATACCAATGCGCATTTCTGACATGAATGAACACAAAGTGAAAAGCAACAAATTGCTTATCAGGAAGGTACATTTGTTTTGCATTTTGAGGAACATCTGTAGAAGTCTGAAGGGCAGAAATTGTATCCCTGAAAAACATTTTACCATGGCTAATTCTTAGAAAAAAACCCCAAACCACTCACATGTATTTAAGAGGGCTAGAAGACTTAATTTTTGCTGTTAGCCTCAAAGATTTCATTTTCAGAGAACTCAGCTAAGGATTCTGCATTCTTAACAATTCTGAATAATCAGGTCCAATTATCTGAAATCAATGATTATGAAAAAATAGTCCCTAAATTTTACCCAAGTGCTTTGCATGAATGCCTGATATTTCTCTCTCCTTGTTTTAAATTTTAGATGGAGTCCATTATTAACATTTCTAGGCATTAGTAGACATTTGATTGTTATTTTTCCCGTATCTCCAAACTTTTAGGTCCTAGGCCAAGCCATGGCCTCAGCTGTGTGAATGTAAACCAAGCAACTCTATTCACTTGAGTGAGTTTTCATTAGCAAAGGCACAGGCAAGGCTTGGCTCTCACACCTGATGTGCCTTACCACTTCAATAATCTCACATTGGGATCTCAGAAACAGAAATACTCAAGTGGTCATAACACTGTGTTAAAAATGTGTCTAAGTCTATTCCAGACCAGGCTTTTACTGAAGCACCATTTAAGAATTGTTTGGCAAAAAAAGGGGCTAGATTCTTTGACCCCAGGTTCTAAATTTACCATTTGACTATATATTTTTCTTTAAACACGCTGTGACTCAGACATGCATTCACTGCCATTTGTGTACACAGGTTTCATATGCTCAGCCCTGTTTGCTTTCTGTGTAAAACAGAAGAGGTCACTGTATCTGAAACAAACCTGAACTTACAGCTAGACTAATAAGTAACTTGAATGCAAACAAATCAAGCAATCTTGTCCAAAATTCAGCATGAACCAGTTGATTTTCCTCACCAAACTCCTGCAAATGAGCTAAGTGTAAGAAGGGAAGCATCTACTTTGGGGAAGAAACAGAGGAGCATTTAGTCTGATAAATGCAATCTCACACAAGAGCTGCTCTGCCTGACCAGGTCACCCCACTCGTCCCTCCCTAAGGTCTTCATGCTCCAGCAAACTCTTGAGTCCCTTCTCCCAGCTCTTGGAAGGAAGGGAGAAGTTTGCTACAGGGAGAAAGACTTTATAGCTCACCAGCTGTGTGAACAAACTCAGACATATTTGGCTTCTGTGAACTTGGCTATATCAATGAAACATCAGAGCTCAAACTTGATGCTTTATTTCCTTTAGTCTGAGGTTCTGCTTGCTATAAACGTGATCTGGAACAGCACGTGTGAGACTGTAAAGCAAAAAAGAAATGAAAACAAAATGTGATTGTACATGAGATCAATTCCATGCTGACGTGATAATACGTTCAAAATTCTCATTTCTGTAGAAAGCTGACCACAGGCACTTCATCAATCAGTATTTCGATTTGTAATGTGTTCCATATGGTTCTCTGTCATTACTTAATGGGGAACATCCCCTCTGAAAACATCTGACTCTGAGCTCTGCATCGAGAGAGCTGCTCGTGTTTCAACCACGTTTCCCAGAAACTGAACACTCAGCAACATATTCATTTTTTAGTGACAGCCACCACTAATGAGAAACAGCCATGGGTTCATTGAATCTTTTACAAGCCAAACAAATTTATATTAGCAACAACAGCAACAACAACAAAAAAAATCTCAGATTCATTTATACAGCAACTGAATTTCAAGAAATTCCAAAATGTCAATTTTAACACCCTAAAGTGCATACTGGGTTGGTTCCTGTATTTCTCTATTTTTGATTTTACAGTTTCTCACTAGGTTTGGTGGGTGGGGTTTTCTTTGGTTTTTTATTTTTGTGGGTGGTAAGGGTTTTTAGTGTGTGTTTTTTGGTAGGTTTTATTGTTGCTGTTGTTTTTAATTTCCAGTTAGGCCAGTTGTTCTGACATGTGTTCTGCATATCAGGGACAGGAAGCTGGGGCATGAATTGGAGGGTTTATCACAAACTGAGAAGTGGTGGGAAAAAATAAGTCCACCAGAAGTAAAAAACTCATACAGCACTCAGTAATGGTATTAGGTTAGAAAGACCTAAAGAAAGCAATTAGAAAATCAGTGGCATATTGTTGGAGAGCTATATTATTTTCCTGCATCAGTCTTCTTTGCTCAGAACATCAGGGAATTACTAATCTCAAAACTTCTTGGGTTTCATTGTTTTTGTTCTAGGTTTGGGATTTTTTTGGGAGTTGGCTTTTTTGGGATGGGGAGGCATTTGTTTGGTTTTTTAATAAAGACGAGCAGCTGTGCAAAATTTTGACCTGCCAATATATGAAACTTCTAAAAAATTACTGGACCCACAAGGCAAGTTGTGAGGAAACTAAAATTTCAGACTACATGAAAACAACTGCTTCAGAAGACTGGAAGGAACAGTTGTACGTTTATTTAGAAGTGTCTCTACTGGTTGTTCGAGGCATTACTTTGAAATAGTCATTAAAAGCAAAATTAAAAGCAAAATAATAGAAGTACTGGATGTTCAGGATGCCACAGAGTGAAATCAGCAGTTTCTACAGAGAAAACTGTCTCACTAATCTTCAAAGACTCATTTAAATCTACCAACCAGACACTGACAAAGGATAATTTATTTCCAGAGTGAACCTGACAGGCACAAAACAAGATACCAGGAAAGACACAGCTATGATAAGAATAAGATTAGCAACTCTCCCAGATCACGGGCCAGATTGTCCCTTACTCCCAGGGACTTCAGCAGGATTTTTTCCAATAGTAAATGCTTAGAAATTGAAGGAAGGGTTTTACAATGGCCTAAATTTATGTTATGATCTTCTTCAAGCCAGCATACAAAGAATTTCCAAAAAAAGTTTTAAATAGTGTTGTAATTAATAGTATTTTGACAGCTAATCAAGTCAAAGTCAGAGATGAAAAGTCGAGTCATATATAAAGTTCAAGGCATGATTAATTAAAATTTCTCTTTTTTTTTAAACATACTTCAAAGGAATGCATTATGTTGCATCATATTAAGAAAGTTTAGATTTGCCCCCTGAAGTCACTGCTTTTAAAACAATGGTCTCTCCTGAACCTCAGTTCAGCTCCAATGGCAATATTTCTGTCTTCACTATAGAAACCAATAATGTTCTTGGTTCATAAATAAGAAAGAAATGAAATCCCAACCTCCCAAGTTACACCAAGCCTCCCTAACTTTTTTTAGATTACTTACGAGATTCAAATGGAAGAGTCAGGAATTCTCTCTGTCAGGGTAGTAACCACCAAAATAAAAAACTCATAGAAAAAACATGGTGTGAGCAGCTGAGTCTCTAAAAAAGGCATATCTAAGCAAGAACTTCTATAAAGGATCAGAATGTTTCAAGCACTAGGAAATATAAGAGAGAACAGTGTTAGAAAGTAGAAACCAAAAATCTTGCTAGCTAAAGAAAAGCATTTGAGCCAAAAGATAAGGAAAATGCTAAAGCTAGAAATTAAAAGAAAGCAATTCAGAGAGAGACATTAAACAGAGATCAAAGCACCTTGATGAGCATTTGCAGGCTTATACAAAGGATATTTACTGACCATCAAGATGTCAGCAATATCCTTTTACAGAGGAAAAAATGGCAGACAATTTAAAAACAAAAAAAAAAATTACAGGTTTATTGATAGATTGGAAGCAAAGCCAAGGAAAAGGGAATACTAGTGTTATAATGTGTAAGCAAAGCAAGCAAGACTCTAAGCCAGAGCACCAAGTCCAGGCATCACAGCCTCAGAAAAAAAGAGAGCAAACATTCAGGGCACATGTGTAAGTATCAAGCTAATCCAGATAACCAGCTTGCAGGTGCAAAAAATAAGGCTGAAATGATGTTTTCTCAAAACAAGCAGCTGATTGGAAGCACACCTGAAGTTGACTTTTGGTGTGTGCTTCACCACCTTGCTGATCACTCAGGTTATACCCTTGATTCTCTTGACCTTTCAGTTTCCTTCATTCAGAAAGTTCATGTGTGTTGAACAGGGTCTCTTGTTTCATTTCATCTCTTAGCTGTCACAGAATGATTTTTTTCACCTGATAAAGAACTTGTAGGCTTTATGCATCCCTTGTTCCTGTGGGGGTTCCAGTGTCTTTCCCAAATATGTCATCAGAGGTAAACTTCAACAACTGCTTGTGCTTAGGAGTATTTTCTTCTAAGCACTCACAGGTTTGCCTCTGAAAAACAGATTATGCCAGATTTGATGCTGGCTAAATTTTGAACTGAAATTTTCAGAGATGTTCCATTTTTTTTTTATTTTTTTTTCCAACAGGTTAAAGCTGTCAGGGATGCACTCAGCACATTTCAGCTGTTTGGAACCCAAAAACTGCAGCAGCAGTAGTAAAAGGTCTGCTGCTACCAATGTCCTACCTGATCTGGTGCAAACAGAAAAATTATCCCAATCCTCCTGCAGTGATAGGGAGCAAGGTAGAAGTGTTGGGCCATGCATAGTGCTTGTCTGTCAGAGAGAAATTATTCAATGTTTAGTATACAAAAAGGTAAAAGTGACATGAACCATGAATTATTTTAGTCACAATACAAATGTTTAGCTAGCTTGCTCAGATATAATCCTCTTCTGATTTCTTTTGAGAAAAGTAGAAAGGCTACATACACGTATCTAAGTATTTCTAAATAACAGCACAAGTAAACGGTAATCCCCAGAAAATGTGCAAAATGTGTTATTTTGTTTTTCTTTGGATTGTTGCATTCATATTAAATATCATAATACTGCCATTCCCCATAGGAATTGAACAAATTGAGAAAGCCAAACTCTGGCTAGTTGCTTGTGGGCACAATTTCAGAAAACTGAACTTCAGATACTCTACCTATCCGAAATTGTCTTCCTGATTTTAGGTAAAAGTACAGTTCAGGACTTTATTTCCTGGAGGGAAAGATAAAAACCTGATGTTGGAATAGGTAGGCACGCTGATCCAACCAATATGAACAGGAACAGCATCAGGTTTGAATTTGGAAAAATGGGTTTCAGTTGTTTTTTCTTTAAAGGGATTCAAGACTTCTTACCACAGGTAGAGAAGAAGAGCTTGCAAGGAGCCATTTTCAATTTAGTGCCGAACTGGATGGAAGCTCACCTTGCTCCTTCTGGACATAATCATGTTCCAGAAAAACACCTGGGACTTTACTGACAAAGAAAGGATAAATGAGTAGACAGAAGTCTTTCTTCTACAATGCCTTCAGCAAGCACTTCCCCTGTCCTGTTTCAGTGGTTCATTCCTCCCACTCAAGCCTGGTGAGGGGAGGAGACACAGTGTGTGCCTATCACACTTCATTTGCCAGCTACCTGCAGGGCAGCAGCCGTGGGCTCCTGCTGCTACCACAAGCTTCCCATTGCTGGTAATTAATTATTTGTAACTAACGAGGGCTGTCCCCATGTTCCCATTATTAATTAGAATTATTGTTGTGACTACATGGTTGCAGAAGGCTAAATCCCAGCCTCCAAGTTAGTTTTTATTGACACAGAATTATTCTGAGTAGGTAAAACCTGACTTTGCCGCTACTATTCGGTCAGCATTACTCTTCTGGAAGTTTCCAGAGCTATGAGGCCACACCATTCCATCCACCACTAGTAATAAACTTACCTAGTTGTTTAAACAAGGACAAATGAGCTGCCACTCTCTTCCTTCAATCTGAGGGTAGAGAAAGTAATTTCTAATCATATTATTGTTTTGGTTTGGGTTTTTTCATTCAAGAGTGAGGGAGAGGGTGACTCACACTCTGTTTGCAGTCCAGCAGCTGCCTCCTACTGTCCCCCTGAATCATCAGTTTGGTTGCAGCATTTCTGCCTTGGTCTTTATAGTTTGCAGAAAGGGCCTGATTAACCAGCCCTTGGTTTCATAGCCCTGTAAAACACTCGTGCACGAATGGCCCAGCCAGCTTTTGTTAAGAAGGGATGCAATGAAACCTGAGGATTGTGAGGGGAATTTGTAGCGTCAAAAGGAATTTAATAATAATTATTCTTTTCATTCCTTTTAGCACTGATTTAAGCACTGGTTTTGATATGAGGTTAGTATAGGAAAGAAGAACAGTCATTTTTAAAGGGATCTTTCTGCAGCCATAGCTGAATATTTTAAATAACTGCCATGGATGACGTGTCAGCCTCTTCAGTATTCTGAACTTACACTTAGTGTAGAATATCCTCTTAGTTCTTAAAGATCTTTAAAGATCTGTTCTTATACATCTGTTGTGCTCAAGATTAATAAAAAGGTGGCATTAAAAGTCAATGTATAAATGATGAAAATTTGAAAACTTTGAAATAAATTATAGAAAACTCTCAAAATATTGATACAAAATTTCAGGTATGGCCTCCTGTCACAGTCTTATTTTCCATGGTATCACCAACAAGGAATCCCTGTAAATGGTTGCTGATGACACAGATGAACTAGAACATCAGCTGTGCAGGTTCTGGTCCCACCTGTGAAATTACAGAATGTCATTTTTATCTTCTTTTCATTAAGTGTATGACAAGAACCTCCTAAACACTTGTGGGTCCTATCACAAGCTAAACTTTCTGAATGTAGCTTTGAGTGCATAAAGTGACTTAGGGACTTAGTAAAGACATCCTGATTTTCAATACATTAGATTCCCTGTGGGGATCTGAGACTTATGTCCCATTATTAAGCCTGACCTTTAGCATGCCCTGATGTTCAGCATCCTTCAGTAACTTTGAGAGGGAATTTATGCCATGCTGCTTGCCATGTGTGACTAACATAGCAATGGGTTGATTTTCAATTCTTGTTGTGTGCCCTCTCCTTAAAAAGTGCTCTACAACAACAGCTATTAGTGACAAAAATAATAATCCTCACCCTAATTTATCTTATTAGTTACATGAAATTACAGGACATAATTTAACATTGGCTCTGCCCATAAAAATTGTAATTGTCCCCCAAAATACAAATTAATTTTGTCTAAGGAAGGCTGCTAAGCAGTGATAAAAAATGTCATATTTATTAGGATTGGCCCACTTAAAGGGAATACATGAAGCTTCATAAATCTTATATTGCTTATGCAATATGCAAACACTAATTTTATACCAAATATGTGACTTGACAGTAACAACCTTTTCAGTGTGTCAAAGTAGGTGTCACTATTAAAGAGCAATTATTGAATGTATTCCTCAAAATAGGAGAAGCAGAACACCCTATCTTGGTACAATACAGATAAATGTCTTCTTGACTACCACTGTTCTACTGATTTGACACTAATTCCAAAATACATAAAAACTTCTGTCAGGGTACATAAATATAATATATCAGAATTATACACATATAGGAATAGATGTTTCTTATTTAATATTGTCCTTCTGTAGGCAGTAAATTCAGAAAAGTGTACAGATCTCGATTCCTGCTTATAGAGTTCAGCATAAGAACCAAATTGTGATGAAAAGGACTCTTGTGCTTGACCAATATGGCATTTTTTAATATATAGGCAGCATGGTACCTCTGACACCTGTAATCATACTGTTCTCTGTTTTCAAAATATTTAGATATTTTTATAATGTGGTGTCAGGTACTTTAGTTAGACTGATGTCACCTAATTAGCTTTACTGGAATTCAAAACATTGCTTATTCATATATCTTTAATCATTCCCTGAGTACAATGCACATATGAATCTTTTGTTACAAAAAAATAAAGGAAATAATTTCCCAATGTGGCGCATATTTATTCAGGATTCAAACCCCCTTCCGTTAATAACTGTAAGTATATTTATTTCTCTGACTCTGTGTTGGGGAAGTTAATGCCCCAAAATCAGCATTTTCCACAGCAGCCCCACGGAGGGTGCAGAGCCAAAGGCACAGCTGTTGGAGCAGCTCTTTGTGCGGGTTACCAGGGAAGGAGCACAGAAAGCTTGTTTGTGCGCCTCTCGGGGGGAAGGGCTTCTGCACACGCACTGAAATGTAGCTTCTACTCCTGTTGTACAGTCTCCTTCCAAGTTTTGAATCTCCTGGCACATTTTTATACTTCCTGATGACCTCATCATCGTCATATAAAACATGACTTGAAGAAAGAGAAAACAGGTGGGGGCTCAATTTTAGTGCTTCCCATTCTGCCCTCACTGTTCCTTCCCACCAGGCTGCCCTCCTTTTCCTCCTCCCTCCCCACTTCTGTTACCCAACAAAAACCAACAAGTGAAAAACTAACCAAGGAAATGTTTCACAAGAAAAAATTCCATGGCACTCTCTCCCTGACACACACACATACACACAAAAGGCAGCTTCAGTAATAACCACAACCATCCAGTAAATCCAAAAAAGCCAACATAATGAACATACAAAAGTGTGAACTGCTAAACTGTGATATTCAGTTAGTTCTTGGCAGAACTGTTATAAAATAAGTTGGGTTGACACTTGATTAGAAATAGACACTTTTTCTTTCTTTTTATCTCTCTTTTTTTTTTCTCTTTCCTTTTTTCACTCTCCCCCCTGCCCTTTCTTTTTTTATTTTTACAAAAATGAATTATATTTGAAGCTCACTGGAGCATAGATAAATGCGAGCTAACATATTTTTAACTTGATTACATTCTGCAGTGATATATAGAGGCACATAGCTACAGTAAGTGATTCCATGGAGAGAGAGAGGGGGAGGGAGGGAGAGAGGGAGGGAGGGGAAAGCCCTCTGCGAATATGATAAGGAAAGCTGGGATGAATTGTGGTCTCTGTTCTCTGTTATCCAAGGGTGGCTAGCTGCTGCTGCACTAAAGGCCTTTATTCCCTGCCTGTGGGAAAGTGGTGGGCGAAGGCTGCATTCTCAGTTACACTGCACATGCAGATTTTAATTAGCTGGATTAAAAACAAGACCGTATCATGTCCTTTAGCAGTATTCTATCTAGAAACAAAAGATTTTCTTTCCTGGCTTCTGCAAGCAGCACAGTACAGCATTAATAAAAAAAAAAAAGGTCATGGCAGTTCAAGATGAAAGGTCACACATGATAGAAACTCTATGTGAGGGGGACATCATGTTTATCTCTGTGATAAAGGAGCTCTGTCCAGGCAGGTCAGCACGCTGTGCCTCAGCAATAGGAAAATATAAACATATGGAGTGGATAGATGGTGGAATGGGGAGTTAGGAAAAGTGAGTTCAGTTGTGGAAGTAGAGAAGGGGCCAGGGGGAGGAGAGCAAATTGTTTGAGAGAGAATATAAGCTGAAAGGATCCAGCTTTAAAACAGCCAAAGAGGGTCAAAAAGAGCCTGAGATGAAGCCTGGGGTGATGGCTGCAGGGCGCAGCTCACAGCCTGGGCAGGGTGAATGAGCACTGAGCCAGCAGGCAGGGACTACCAGCACAGGCCGCTGGGCTACGTCCTTGCACATCAAAGCTCACTTCAGCATGGCCAGACCCTGCACCTTTCTTCCACAAAGAGCATGGACTCATCCCTGGGTTGAGCTTCAAGCCCCTAATTCCAAAGCCTCCCCAGACTGAGTGCTTGGGCTGAGACTGGGGTTTTTATGTTTTATTTGGACCACCACAACTATTGTGTTGGGGGTTTGTATCTTTGGGTTTTGTTGTTTTCTTTTCTTTTTCTTTAGTGGGGAGCCAGGCTTTTCCCCAGTGAAGGCCAAAGGAATCTGCATGTACTTCCAAAAAAGAGTTAGCAGCTTTCTAACCCACAGCCTCCAAGGCTTTGCCCTGGAATCCACTGAGCTCTTTCAACACCACTGTTACCAGTAGAAGGGAGATGCAAGACCTCCTCAGTATCTCACAAGATCAAACTACAAAAATAAACACATTATGGCCTTACAGACCCTAACTGATGCACTGGTCTCAGTAGGTCTGAGTACAGCCATTGCCATATGCAAGCATCCATGGGAGAGTGCTCGAAGATTGAAGGGCAAGACAGAAAAGGGAAGGAAAAAGGAGGCAAAATTAGATAAGGTTAAATGTTCCTCCTCTCCTTTACCGTACTTCCTGCTTTTCAAAATCCCACTCAGAGAAAAAATACCAATTTCTGAGTATATCATTCTGGGCAACGACTTGATTCTTTGCCTCATAACATTTTCATTAAGTAAGATTTGCACAGCCTGGGCCAGGTATGACTATGCATGTATAGGGCACTACAACCTCCTTTATGAGACTGATCCACGAATAGGTCAATTATGATACAGGATTTTTACCCAAAAAACAACACTGGGTAAAAGCACACAATCAAATTCTAATAGTTCAGCTAGGTCCTGTACATCTAATGACCACATGAATTAAGTTCACACCTATTCTGTAGTAAACCTGAGGCAAAATGTGCATTGCTTTAAATGTTGTTGAAATCAGTTCCTGACGGCTTCAGAAATTCAAACATATGCCTGGGGGCTAAGAAGAGTAAGGGCTAGTGCTGGAAGTTAAATAAGGGCTAGTTTCTGGATAAAACAATACCATTTTTTTCATTCTGAGCAGCAATTCAGGAAAGCAGTTACCTACCAAACCGATAACGCAATGATTAAATTGTCCCAGTTCTGCTGCTGCTGCTGCTGAGATCACTGGAAAATCATGGTTTAATTCAATACATATAGGTAATTTTCTGTAATCTCAGTAATACAGCATGGCCTAATACAATAATTTTGTACGATGAGCTTTATAAAACTACTTGGCCTTCACTACCATTTATCTTCAGAATAGGGAGAAGAATTCAGGCATGAATTGCCTGATTCTGATTTATATTGCTGCAGGCAGAACTATAACACAGTAATGTGAAGTACAGTGTTCTGTGGGATAATTGGGGTACCATTGCACAGAGTTACCTCTAGAAGCGTAGAGCACAAGCTCTCCAAACTACTTCACACTGTATCAAGGACATATCAGGCTTGTCCAAACCCAGCCCCAGAGCTGACTTTGAAAAGATCCTGATATAACAACATACTCCTTTTTGCAAGGTTTAAAATAAATTGCCTTCCCAGACACGTGAAATAAGTTGCCACAGAAATCAAGGGGAGTTTTATGTTCACATCATTTTAGCATGCTTATGTGACCTCAAGCAGCTGGTGTATCTCAACACCTCATTGCTTTTTACCCCTATATCCAAACAGGGCGCTGGTCACACAAGCTCTTAGCAACTTCCTCAAAGCCGTAGGAGATCCTTCATCAGGGAGGAGAGCTGTAGCTGGCTTTTCCAGAAGCTCAGCTTGTGTGAAAAATCTTTTGGTAGCTCAAAACTAACAAGTTTTATGCAGGCAACAATCCAATTTTATTACTCTATGAGATTTCAAAAAAATTCAGTGCTCATTTGGTAAAAAATAAAATGAGAAAAAGAATCCAAATGTGAAGGAGGTGAACAACCTAATGATTATACTTCTCAGCAGCTTCTGGTCACTGAGGTATTTCCTGTTGGCTCCTGGCAGAATTACTGAGGTTTCCCTCTGACACTAAATAAACTAAATAAGACTAGCAAGGCATGGGCCTGAAACCATCCATAGTACTAAACTGGCCCCTGGCATGGTTTTGGTGCAAGCCTGCTAATGCTCTTCCAGACAATGCTAAAGTCCAGCTTGGGTACTGACCCAGGTCAGACACCATCTCCAACAGATATTTTGGATGTGGACACCGTGATTTGGAGGGCAAGAGGGTTTAGCTGCATGGGTTCAAGCTCTTCCATGCCAGTTGGCCTCCAGAAAATTTCTCTAATTTTGTTTAATGGTTTAGATGTAGTCAATGTGTCCAGGTCTTCCTTTCCTTCCACTCTTGCAGAAGCCAGCAGTCAGTGCTTCCAAGTATTGGCAGTGTGACATGGCATTCAGCAGGGTGACAGAAGTGACATGAGTTGATCATGCAGCTCTCTGAAATGCAACAGAGTTCATTATATTTTAAAGAAAAGCATTGAGGGAATGGATTGAAACAGATCCACTAGAAGTAATAAAGAAACCAAAACAGAAAATTATACAAACAATTGAAAAATGAACAGGCCAATTTCAATTAATTCAGGGCTAGTTCTCCACTATTATAAAGCTGTCTACACAACAAATAAATAAATACACAGTATTTTTTTTATAAATACAAACTGTGATATTATGTAAATTCCAGGAAGCCTGTTAACAACAATAAAAATAGAAAGCATTACTTTAAGTATAACACAACCTTGTAGATTCTAGATGGAAGAAAACATTTTTAAACAAAGACCTTCTAGTTTAAAGCAATAATCATCAACATGAGGCTTATATATAGTATGTGGCAGCTGTAACAACATTCATATCTCAGTGTGCCTGGTCTTAGGCAGAGCAAGGGAAGTGCTGAAAACAGTAGCATTCCTCATGGATCTGCTCCAGATCCCACAGAAGTCTGAGAGAATCTACACTCCATGCTTGTTTTCACACTTGCGCAGCACAGCTAATGTTGAGCAAACAGACCACAGCTATGTGGCTCTCCCAGCAAGCCAGGCACATAAGAAAAAATATCTGCTCCCTCCCTAAAGTCAGGATTTGGGTGAGGGGAAGGAAAAGAAACACACATGTGGCACTACAGGTAGCTGGTTCTTTCAGCACAGTCTGTCTTGCACTGTAAAAGCTTGGAATCCCCCCAGGACCCACTGGGTAAATAACCATAGTGGATGTTGATTTTGAGGGAGAAAAGGGAGTATGGTTTTATTTATTATTATCATTAATATGATGTTGCAAAACATTATCCCTGCTAGAAATGATCATAACAAAATATCAAATCATCAAAACGAACATGAGTCTTGGGCTCAGCTGGCTTACATGTTCTGGAAAGGTCATTAGTTTAAAGTTTCTGCTGCTGGGAACTGAGAAACAATGCCATCTCTCAGGAAACAAATCCTTCTTTTTAATGCTGCCCTGCCCTCCTGATGTTCCTACCACACTTCAGATTGTGTTAAGGAGAAAGAGAAGAGAGTTGATCTCTTCTCCAAAAAACATGGCCATTGCACTGGATAAGAAGATAAGGGCTGGCTCACAAGGAAGATCATTCTACAGCTTCCCAGCGACAGACTCAGGACTGTGAAAAGTGAACTCTGGCAATTTAAGCAGTACACCAGCAAGGCATCACACGTGCTCTTCCATATCCTCAGCCTACATGAGCTAAAGATCCCAAAGGAGAACTGCAGCAGGCAAAGTTGTATCTACCTAGCAGAGAAGCAGACTGAAAGTTTATTGTGCTCAGCTTGCTCAGCTTTCCCACAGTATTTTGTCTCAACATGCGTCAAGCTAAGAGCAGTTTCTCATTGCTTGATCAGATGCATTCATTCAGATGTTTTTTCCTGCCTACTCTACACTAGGAAGTCAATATAAGATAAGAAGCAGCACAGGAGACCTCCTATGGAGGTACACATTAAATGGAAGAAATGGTTGTCCATTGTGTGCAAACTTACAGTCACATTTAGGAGAGATGACAGGAGGTAAACTAATTTCCAAGTCATGCTTAAAATTATTAATTTTATCTTCTCAGTAGCTGAGCTTCTGTTTTTAAATTTAACAGCATTTTTTAGATTTAATTTCAGCTTGATGATATCAATTCCAACCAAAATTACACACAAATGTGGACTTTGTAAACTGCTGGCCTCTACTTCTGATCTGAAACCCCAGGATTACCTTGGTAAGTGACAAATCACTGGAGGGGAAAAAAACCACACCAAACCTCATAACCAATATAAAATGATAATGCCACAAGTGAGAAATCAAAATAATTTTTGCAAAATGTGTTCTCTGTGGATCTAGATTTAATAAAGATTTTCTTTACAGCCTCAGAACTGATACTACTGTGGCAAGCACAATGCAAAGACACTTTGCTCTCAAAGACCTGACACCAGCTCTGCTATTGTGCAGCACGGCTTTAAACCTGCACTGAGGCAATGTTGTAAATCAGGACTCATTCCACCGAAGTCAATGGAGCTAAATGACCGTAAAACTGGTGTGAGAGAGAAATCAGGTTGTTAACCTCTAAGGAGAGCTTGCACTCGTCTCACAACCTGTGTTTGGTCAGGCTGTATTTTATTCATTCAGAGTGTAAAATGAGAACCTCAAACTAGGAAATAAATATTTGATTGTAGCTGAGCTATGCTTGATATAATTTCACAATACTAAACTTTTAGCATTAATTTCTCAGCCCATATCCAATAACATTGCCTGAATTTGAATGGAGGTGTCTGATTCTGACCTCAAACAGCAACTTGCACCATCTTCTGACCACAGTCTAATGATATAAAAAACCAAAACCAACTACAAGCTTCCTTCTTTGACCTAGAAGAGAAACCTGACAAGGTTTCTCAAGAAACAAGAGAAATTATTTACCTCTCAAATAGTGGTAGTAGATTGATTCAGGTTCTTTTTTTTTTCTTGGAAAATACTTCGTATTTTATGTTACACTGCTATTGAAAACAGGAAACTGAGGCCAGGAACCAGGACCTCAGAACATCTACCATTCCTTCTAAGTTTTTAATACAGGGTTCCCTTTCTATTTTATTACTCAGAAGATAATTTTTGGCTAAATTTTCAATGGGCTGAGGTGCATAATATTGACTGTTGGCTGCTGGAAGAGATTTCTCCTTTAGGAACACTGAGACACACTCACTGTTCTGTAAGTTCAAAACACAGGTCTGAAATTTAAGTACTCTAAACCGCCCCAAAGAGGACATGAAATCCTCTGAATTCAGGTAACGTGGCCCTATGAATCCATAGTGGGCCATGAGAATAATTCCTCCTTAAAATGGACCTTTAAACTCCATGAGAATGCCATCCCACAGCATTTCAAGAATCCTTTTGAGGGGAAGAATAACAAGGAAATTCAGAGTGAATACAGAACACACCTCTGACCACTCACCTCCAAAAAGGCAAAGCAGAAGGAGGAGAGCTAAAGCAGGGTGCAACAAGGATCATCTGACATGTAGAAAAGCTTCTCTACATGGAGAGTTTAGGTGGCAGAGGATTCCTTGGCCTGGAAAAAAAAGATAAATGGTGAGTAGTTGACACAAAATTATTAAAAAAATCCAGAAAGTATACACGAAAAAAATTATTCAGCCTTTCTTAGACCATAATAGTTAGAAAGACTTACTAGGAGGACCAGGACTTGCTAGACTAGGAAGACTAAGGGACACACTGTTTTGTTTTATATAGACACTCAGTGTTGTAAAAGCCAAAACTGTAAAATACCAAACAAAATACAGTCAGATATATTCTAAAAACAGGGACCCATGAAGGGATATTGACCATGGAGTTTTGGATTCCTTCACTCTTCCTCTTTTCATGCATTTTGATGATGGGAGCATTTCTCTCTGCAGAGATTCCAAAGTTCATTTCATTAGATTTTTTTTAAAATTACTTAATATTCCCCACTGTCCAAGTTACATATTAAGATAGCAGTCTTACATACAAATTCAACGGAAAAGTTATTAACTACATATTAAGAAACTGGCACACCCAGGTCTAGATTTCAAGTTCTTAATATCCAGAGGTATCTGGAACGTATTTAATGATCTGTGTTATTAGCTATATGTTGTGTAGTAATTTAATACATATCAGAGAGTATGAGCAAAAATTGTTCTGCATGGAGCTCCAGATTTCTGATTTCCAGCTACATTGTCATTTTAAGGCAGTTATTCACGCACTTTGGTTTTGGCCCTTGTGTGGGTAGTGGAAAATCATGATAAAAGAGCCATCAAATATTTGAAGAAAGAATCAAGGAAAATACACTTGGGGCTTTTTTTTTTCTTTTTTTTTTTCTTTTTTTTTCTTCAATCAGAGACCCTAAAGAGCAAAGGGAAGTCTGGAGTTTTTGCAACTCCAGCCCATAAGCTTCTGTCACTGTATAGAGGAGAGAACTATGATGGAGAGGAAAGGGAATAAGCCCTGGCCTGGGTCAAGCAGGTGCATTTCAAGGGGTTCACTGAGCTTGCACCATGGCTCCCTGGCTACCCCTGCAACAAATGCCCTTTCCACCCTGTTTCAGTTTCTGTTTTCTCCAGGTGTTAAGGAGCTTTCTGTTTTATCACAGAGTAAATCTAGGTTTGGCAGATACAAAAAAAACAAAAAAAAAAAAAAAAAAAAAAAAAAAAAAAAAAAAAAAAAAAAAGTGCATTTCGTTTTCTCTGGGAAATGTAAACAGCATCCACACAGCCAGCACTACCAGTTAGTGTAACAGCAGAAAAAGCTCTGCTTGAAATCTGGATTTCACCTCCTGAGTGGCACATACAGATGAAAAAAGTAAAATCATTACTTTGAAAAGGCTCATCCATTTATCTTGCTGGCACAAAGACCTCCTTTACTTTATTTTATGGGATCTTAAGCATCTAGATTCCCCTTTTTGATTATGTAAAAAAAAAAAAAAAAAAAAAAAAAAAAAAAAAAA
>VZUI01008316.1:45406-276058 GCA_013401135.1 Cettia cetti
TTTCTGTTTTCTCCAGGTGTTAAGGAGCTTTCTGTTTTATCACAGAGTAAATCTAGGTTTGGCAGATACAAAAAAAAAAAAAAAAAAAAAAAAAAAAAAAAAAAAAAGCTACTATGTAAAAAAAAAAAAGCAGCAAACTCTAAAAGCATTCACAGAGGGAGCAGTAGCTTTAGCCTTCTGTTTGTGCAATTCCAATAGGTGTATTTAAATGTAAATGCTACCCTTTCACCCTTGAGCCACCTATTCTTGCAGCCAGCAGAAAGAGAGCATTCATGGTATAATGTCTTTATGAGGACAGATCTTATACTTAATTTCTCATGTGAATCCAACTCTTTTATAACGCATTTTTGTGAGATTAAAAGAACAATATTAGTCTAGTGGCTCAGCAGCCAGATCACTGCTCTGTCACATGGGAGACGTGGGTTCAAAGGGATGGCAGGCAACTGTGCTGGGAAGTGCTTGATGGAAACAGCAGCCACGGAAAGATTCAGTCCTCCACTCTCACAGAATTGTTTAACTTCACATTATCTCCTCCCTCGGGCCAGACAGAGCCTCTCTCACTCCAGCTCCTTACTGGAAACCATTCAGCTGCTGCTCCCTTACACAGAGCTGTTGGAAGGGTTTGAGACCCCAGCTCTTTACACCATTTTGGTTAGCCTGCATTTGCTCAGTAGGGAGGATTTTCAAGAAGGAGAAGGAACTTTCTGAGGATGCATTTCCAGACTAGGTCCCTTTGCCTGCCCAGATCCACTCAGTGCCCAGGAGTGACAATGTGTTGGGGTTATTATCCGTGCTCGTGGCATGGCTGCACTGCACAGCTCGTGGGCAGAGGCACGATGTGCTGCTGATAAGAGTGACAGCTCAGCTCCAATCCTGATATGTCAGGGCAGAGCCTCACAGAACCTAGGGGGCCCTAAGTGGTCTGTATTGGGAGATTTATTTCTTGAGTGGGAAAAAGCCTCGGTCCATTTTGGCTAAGTTGAAAAAATAAATTATTTAAGCACAGGCCAAGAAAACTGTGTCTTACCTTGTCCCTATTAGATCAAAATAAGGCACAACTTTTTTTTTTCCTAATGATCGTTTTTCCTCAGTCTGGAGCATGGTTACATGTGACAGACATCAGACTTTGGCTTCATGACACCTCCATGCAAGAATAAATTTGGAACATGGCCCTAAGGCAGCTGCAAGACAGCTCTACTGTGCACCGGTCTATGCCCAGCCCTCCTGATTAGTAGAATTATTATTCTTTTTGTGATGCTTCTCAGAGGACACAGTGATAGGGGTCTTTGTGCAGAGTAACATTCAAATGCTTCACAATATGATATTTTTCTTCTTGGACCTTACAGCCCAACTACAAGCCATGTTATGTTTTCTTTTAGCAGCTCTGTGACGCAAGACAGAGAGGTCTGTGTATGCCGCAAGCACCAGCACCAATGTCAGGCATCCCACTTACTTCCCTCACTTCCCCTTCCCTTGATACAGAGCATATGTTTCATTGTGGCACCAAGCACAGGAAAACTGAGGGGAAATAGCCTATTATTTTAGGAGGTGCAGGACTAAGCACCTGGAACAGTGAAATACTTGGAAAGCACTTCTGTAAATGTTTTAGGCTGTAATATATTAAACAATTAAGAGGTGTTGGTATTTCTCTGCTCAAGGGCATTTAAACAGGGAAGTTCCCTTTAAAGGCACCAGAGCAGAATGTGTATGGTCATGCTCTTTAAAATAAAAACTACCTGGTTTTTTCTCCCCCTTTCAGCAAAATGCCCAAATTTCAGCTGACTTGCTCTTTCAGCAGAGGAAATTAAGCCAGATTATTTTAATGCTGCTTTAGATAGTTAACTCCTGGGAAAAAAAATGGGGTGGGGTGTGGAGGAGTGGGGGCTGGGGGGAAAGGGGAAGGAAAAAAAGTCCAAAGTATAGAATTAGTTACCTTGAAAGCTCCATTCAGGTAATTTAGAAAATTGTTTTGCTAATAACCTTAATGCACTGCTCGTGTACCCAGGACTGTCAGCACTACAGGTTTCTACAGGTTAGTCAGTAAATTGCTGACACCAGCTACAACCAACCCTTAAGAAATCCTGTATCTCTTACGTCTTTGCTTCTGTTTTCCTGACAACAATACATGAGTCGCTATGCAACACCAAATTAGCATGAAAGAATAAGAACTTAATATTGACATTTCTTAGCCAAGAACACAGTCAAAATTAAGTGAAATTAACAAATGCTTAGTTAATTCTTAGAAAGCTCTTCTTCATGCCCCTCATAGCACAGTGAAATATAAGTTCTTTTAGACAGTACACAGAGAGAGACATGCTTACACCCACATACATGCCCCACACATAGCCTACATACACATACACACATTTAGGTAAATTCCAAATAGACGAGCTCTAGGAAGCTTTGTAAAAGAAAGAAGAAAAAAATTACCTACTGGTCTCTATAACACCAACAAGTCTCTGGAAAAACTTCATAATTGCCTGTTCAAATATTTTCTAAGATTACGTTAGCAATCGTTTTCACCAAAATATTTTTCTAACCAAAAAAAAAAGATGATTTATAGAACTTAAAAATTGTTAACAGTGGAAAATGCCTGCTTCAAGTTTCTTGTAAGGAAGCAAATACAGGAATAGGCAACTTCTGTGCAGTTTTAGCTCCGAAGAAATTATGTCAGGCTTTTGCTTTAATCACTTATCTCAGGGCAGCCCATCTGATTAACAAGGAAAAAAAAAAGTATTAAAACTTAGTGAGTTACTGGAATCTTCTGGAACTGAAAACTATACAGATGGTCTGCAACATATTTGTATAGAGGATGCTCAATTGTTGATGGGTTCCCAACTATTATAGTGGCATGGTAAGGAGGCAGATACTGGGCAGTGAGCACTGAGCAACTGCTGTCACTGAGCCTTCCCCTCTTGGCTGCATCCCCACTTGCCCAACGAGCAGTTCTGGTCTCCCAGAGCAGAGACAAAGGTTGCTTTGGAGAAGCCGGGAAGCCTAAGAACACCATGTAGATTTAGGACTGGATAGGAGGTATTGTGCGGAGGCCATGCCCATTACTCATCCGCTGGCAACGGGCTCTCTTCCTTTTGTCTGGAAAGACGGTAAACTTTCAATGCCATCTGAAAACAGAAGGCCTTTCACAGAGTGCAAGAACTCTGCCATCTCAATCATGTGAAAATATTGTAAACACTTTCCCAGCCCCCATTCAGCTGTCCAAAAAGCAGAGTTAGAAAACACCAAACAAAACAGGAAGGAAAGAAAAGAGTGTGCATTGCGCACTTCGGTTTAATTTATATTTTTTACTCTGAATAGGATTTTTTCTTGGAATTTTCCTTTTTTTCCTTAATGTTAACGAACAGGGTTAAGTAGCTATTACGGAGAAAAGGCATTTAAAAGCCTATTCTATGTTTTATTTAGAGGAGAATAAAAAGGGTCCAGTGCCCAGCAGTTTCTCTCCAGCAGAGCAGCTCTCATATTTCCTTACAGCCCCTGCAAGAATAGATTTCCAATGTGCTACAGGACTTGAGTTTCTCTTTCAGTACTTAAGCTGACCCCCCCATGAACTTTTTCCAGGAGGGTCTTCTCGCCAAACATTTAAATATCACAAGTGTTGTATTACTGATATACTACAACGTGTACAGAGTGGGAAGGGGTTCACATTCACAAAGAAGAATATGTTCAGGAAATACCTGCATGTGCACACCTATATATGTTTACATGTATATCAAAGATACAACATATGCAATAGTACACGTGTCATTTGCACAAAATTCTGAAAGTGCTGGTTTGCCTGCTGACACCTTTCATGTACGTTGTGCTGTGACACTGTACCCTTAACTCTGGACAGTGGTTTTCACAGATATTTTCAGCACATCTGTTAGTTATGTGAAAGTGATGTAGTTCCTTGCTCAAAAAATGTTGTGTTTATTCCGCCAAAGTCAGGGACTACTTGAAATTTCGCAGTAACTTTGAACCATGGTAACACATTAGCACCATGATTCTTCACTATTTGAAGTATGAGGTTTTCATTTAGATTGGTCAACTTAACACCAGAGAGGGGCAAAGAAAAACAGCTCTGCTGGTGGGAAATACCCTTTGTTCTTTTTTGTTCAAGCTTGGTCCTGAGTCAAATCTGACCAGAGCACAAGTAGGTAAGCCTGGACGTATTCCTTCTCCCTCAAAGGCAAACACTCTGCTCATAACCTAGGAAAGGGTCAGCTGTCATCCGTAACTTCTAGAGGAATATATCGCTGCTCTCTTATTTCCTATGAGTATTCAACAAATGGTGCACACTGATGGAAATGAGTCCCCAACAAGACAGTGAGAACTGACAGCTGTAGTAGCACTTCTCATGCAGGGAAGTCTCTTTTACCTGATTTATCTTCACTCTCTGCAAATGCAGACAGTTTGCATAAGTAAGAAAAAAGACTTTCTTACTTAAATAGACTGATGTGACTTGTCTTTCATACTCACCATGAGAACATGGGCTCATAGATTAGACAGTTAGGAAAAGTAGTTGCCAATAACTGAAGCAAGGGTTGATAAACTGCCCAACATTATAAATTCTCAAATGCATTCCTTGGGACTGCCTTGCACATGCTATCTCAATACTCCCCTCCTCTCCTCTGCATTTTATAAAAAGAAGCTGCAATAAATTAGAATTTTATGAGACTCCAAATAAAAAACATTCACTAAAATTGAAAACAAGACATGGATGTAAAAGCATATGGAAGGTTTATGAGAGCAGAGGAAAAAAAAAATTATCCCAAGGCAATAAAAAACCTGTCTGACTCTTTCTTGGTCTTCACAAACCAAGAATTACTAGAGACAGATGAAGAAGTTTTGAACAATGCAGTACTGGTACATCTTCAAACAAAGAGACATTCTAATTTTTATTTATTCTTCTGATGCAAGGCAGCCTGGTAAAAACTACTCTAAGGCACATTTTTGAATTTCTTTATAAAATACTTCAATGTTATATATGGAAATAAGATACCTTTCTGCTTTGATCCTTGGTATAAGGTTAACCAAGCAGAAGTGGCTTCCTGGCCTTTCATACAGTTTTCTTGGGAACTCAGCCCTGCATCCTCTCAATTCTTGCACTAGCATTTTAAGTATTTTATGGAATAAAGGCAGTTTTGTTTAATTAATATTTTCATCTTCCAAAACTCAGTGTGATTAATTCTGGCCACCATATATACAGTTTTATTCCTAATTCTTTTATTTATTTCCACTACTTCTCCCATCCTCACTACTCCCTGCTTCCAGAATGGTGTGGGTATGGGATTTTGTTTAGCTAAATGGTAGAGTGGCTATTAAGAATTGGTTTGCTTTATTTTTAAATACATTCACATTCCAGACATTTCTACCATACACAGAGGTTTGAAAATGAAAAATTGTGCAAGAGATGAAGTTTGGGTCTGGCTCTAAATTGACAAAAACACTCTAAGAATTTTTAGATTTTTCCTCTCTAAAATGACTGAAAGCTGGGGGCTAAGTTATAGGGGTATGGTTTAGCATCTTATCTTAGAAGTGAAAATCCTGTAGTATGTTTTGTTCCTTAAAAATAAATGCAGGTTGTAGTCAGTGCCCAGATAAAACCTCTGAACTGCTAACTTTCATTTATACACGATACAAATGATACTGACCCATAACAAAGCAATATTATATTGCCTTAGAAATATACGGATTTGGCACTCCTGCTAAACTGATCAGTTGTGAAATGGTTAAAAGTTGCAGCCATTAAATTATCCTTGTTTCAGATACCCAGTTAAAAATTAATTCAGAATGTGTTCAAGCATGTGCAATGGATGGCAGGATTGTTCATCATGCCACATCCATCAGCTGCCAAAGGCAAATAAATTCTGGAAAGAAGGTGAGAAAACAAAGTCGAGAACATCCAATATCAGAGTGGGAGAAGTGTTTTTACAGAATAGACAAGCTCCTGGTCTGGGGAGGTGGTGTTTCTACAGAGAAACTGTAGAAGCTGCCCAGGGCTCCGTGCTCATAAGATTCACTCCGTCTTGGAAACAAGAATGTACCTAAACATCATAGAAACAGATATCTGAGGGTACCTGGGGTTTTGTACCTTCCTTTCAATACAATCTTACTGAAACTCAGGCATACTCTCCTCAGTGCTACCACTTAAGCAAACACCATTGAAATATCATTCTCTCAAAAGAAAACCAAACAATTTTGTGGCACACAATTCATTAAGAGCCCTTGTTTGCATGGTACCTTACAGAAGTTAAGAATTAAGATTCTTGGATCTTCTTCTACATTAGAGAGGAGAGGTGATGAGAGAGGATAGACAAGATATTCAGAACTTGAATAGGATTGTGCTGCTGGTTTCCTGTGTGCAATCATCCCACTAACTCATTCAATACATTCTCCTCTGGTACCCGCAGAGATGGCAGAATATCACAATTTTCAGATATCGAACAAGATATCTATAATTATTCAAAGATGGGCCTATAAACTCAGCTACTGAATAAAAACAAACTATACACTTTTCTCTATCCCACATAGAATGAACTTACACAATCCTACAAGAACTGTTGTTGGACATTTGAGAGTAACGACAAAAAGGTTGTTTTCTCTTCATTTATTACAATAGCTGTAACAAATTCTGACCTTTTTTTTTTTCCTTTTTTCCAGAGATCATTCCTAATAATTATTCTTTCATTCTAATTATTTTGCCACACAAAATGCTCATGCTTAAACACTGCAAGAATTAAGAGCACTAAGGGAGATCATTCAGTCCTGGGGGTTTATTAAGGTCTTGTGGATACTAAAGGAAGTGTGGTGCCTAGCTAGAGCTCACACCTTTCATCAATGGTGACAAGTGGCCAGGAGTCCCTCCCTGAGGCACGCAGCTCTGGGTGGGGCACAAGGGACCAGCACCCCGTTCATCTCTAAGGAGTCTCCCAAAAGGAGGGTGGTTCAAGTTCATCATTGTGGAGCAATTCCACAGTTTCCCAAGGCAAATCTGGATTCTATTCACTCCACGCAGTTCACGTTGCCCGCTGCCCCAAACATCTCTATCTCCCCCGCTCTGTACAAGAGCTGTAGGACAAGTCTAAACACAGCTGTCAAGTTCTAAAATCAGCATCAAAGCTCAGTAAAAGCAAGAGGGAAAAACAATATGCTTTGTTAAACAATAGTGCCTCAGATCTCAAAGGGTTATACAATGAAAGTAATACCCCCTTTGAGTTCTGTATGTGGCAAGTGTTACCTAACATCCTCAGTCAGAACCCCACTGTTTATGAGGTGATGAGAAAGGAATACAGCTCTCTCTTGTCAGTAGGACATCTCCACTGCCCCGCAGGAAATTTTCTTGCTATAGTTCAGATGTATTGAATCTTCTAGACATTAGAAAAGCAAAACATGCACTGTGCACTCTGAAACCATCACCTCTCTTCAGTTTGTAGGTATGGCAAGGTCATAGCAAACACTCTTTTACATCATAAGTCACTCTTTTACATCATAAGTCTTACCTTTAGGCTGTTTTGATCCTCCCCAGCAACCCAAAAGGACTAAAACAGGTTTAACAAACCAGAAATAGAAATATTTATGTTTGGAAACATTAGGATTTCTAAACATTTCTCATTTCTTCTCTTTTCCACTCCCAGTTTTTGAGCCATGTGAAGTGGCTTAAAAGAAATCACCCCACACATATAATTAAGGCCTTCTGTTGCACTACAGGTAGTACAACTACTACTGTGCATGTCTATATATAAGATATATTTATGGATTTGTTTGTTGCATATTCATTTTGTCCCATACAAATCAGCTTTTTTTTATTATTTTTAGTTTTATAGATATCCATTTTTATGTTTAGTATATCTTATCATAAGTATACCTTATGATGGTCTAATATGATCATCTGTTTAATTAAAGCTATTGAATTCACCAGTTTGTTGACACCCTGATCTCAGTATATTCCTTTAAACTCCAGTAAAGATGCAATAATTCATCTGAACAGATTTTATTGACAAAATCCATTTCTTCTCTCAGCTGAGCAGTGAGACAAGCTTAGAACTGACATCAGAGAAACTCAGTGCCTGCTTTTCAGGAATCTGACATAAGATTGGTCCTCTCCACAGCCTCCCCAATGCTTTTCCAGGAAGGATCCTGAGCCACTGTGTTGGCCCAGAGGCAACAGGTTCAGGAAGAAAAAATAAGTATATTGAATGGCACAGCAGTTTTTAAAACACCCAAATGAACAGGTGAGTTGCACAACTTTTGGCCCTGAAGGGTCTCTAAGTGAGCAAATCAACCTCAGCCTTAGCCGGTGCAGCAGGATGGATGCAGAGACAGGAGGAGTGAGAAACATTTTAGGGGCCAGGCAGGAAGAATGTTAGGATTTTAGCTGGTCTTCAAGTAAACAAAAGTGGAGGAATGAGGGGAAAGGGATCACTTTTCTCTTGGTACAAAACAGCTACTGTATGGTATCACATTTCAAAGTCTCCCCTAAATCAGCATCCCAGGCCATCAGCCAAATAAATGTGATTTGTATATTCCAGAAATACATACACTTTCACAAAAATTATTCCTTCCATTCATTCTATTTTCAGTTTCTTCACCAGAAAGGGGTTGTGAAACTATGGGCTCCCTGGGACTATTTCCCCACCTCTGACATCACACCACAAAGCACCTTATCTCTGCAAAATGCCTGTAGGTCTGCACAGGAAAAAAGAAAACCCACACACCGCCCTCACCTCCTCCTCCCCGTGCTTGGGCAGGCTTCTAGCTCTCAGCCTGGCTTTTGCTGTTATGCCCAGTTTGAGCCCAAGGAAATTCCAATGCACTCCTCTTCCTGAGGCTCCCATTTATTTAAACAGGTGGGGACCAGGATTTCACTTTCCCAAAGTGCTGCTGCAGCTGAACCAGCAGCTACAGGTACCAATTAAGAATGTGCAATGGGACAAGAGAAACACAGCAGCCCTTTCTAGAGCTTAAGTGCTGGCAAAGTCATAAACATTGCTCAGATACTCTATAACTTTCTTAAATCAGAAAACCATTAGCTGGCATTGTTGCATAAACTCAACAACAATCTTTTCTTTAAGGCTGTCCCACCATTCTATTATCTGTCATTAATTTTCCATATGTTCCCCTCACCAGTGCTCTTAGGCTGGGTTCGGTTTACAGGGCTGGATCAGATTTCTTTACAAGCCAGGACATTTGCTGGCTTGCTTACTAGCTTGAGGCCAGTTATGTTTGAGTGAGGCCCAAGCAAAACAAGTGAGATTTGGTGACGTTCCAGTGAGTAGGCACCAAATCTACATGATCCAAGGTTGTTGCTTTTTAAAAGTTTTAAATTTTTAAAGGAGAAGCTTTTTTATTATTTCAGAGGGTTTGGGGGTTTTTTTAAATTTTTGGTTTTTAGGGGTCTTTTAACAGCTTCTGGCTGATACTTGCTCAAATGTTGCAGCACTCTTCTTCTTGTAATAAAGCAGAACTTTATGTTCTCTTTGCACTAGCCATAAGGCAAAAGTTTCTCAGTTATCTATACTTTCAATCACAGATGGGAAAATGCATCAGTATACTTGGAAAAGTGAAGCTGACAAGAAGAAGATGAATAAACTGTTTTGTTTCTAGTCTTTCTACAGGATAATGAAGTCTACTGTTTGCAACTCTTTCTTTCAAAACCAGTCAGAGTTCATGTGAAACACTCTAATTCAAATCTGGTTTCTAGAAACATTCCTTAAGCTGTCACAAGTCAATAAAAAATAATTAAAAGTCAAGTGTCCTTCTATCCAAGCCTTAAAAATAAATTAAAGTCTACCTGTATAATCACTGATATACTAACTATATCCTGGATTATTTCATTCCTTTTTTTCTCCCTTCTTCTAGATTTATTATTCTCAGCACATCTGAAATGTATTTTAAATACTGTGGGACAAGGACTATTGTAAACTGCCAAGAATACTTGGGGGCCCTATAGAAGTACTGAAGTGGAATTACAAAAGTAATTTGACACTGAAGGAGCTCCAGACCTTTGAAAAAAACATATTTTCTTTTCCTCACTGCATAGGCACAGAAACTTACAGTAGCTGAACCAGAGCACAGTCCAAATGTGAGACAAAATGAAAATGCCAGTATTATATACTGTGTTTCAGGTTGAGTCAAACACAGGGTATCATGCTAGTAAGCAGCAGCTTGAAAGTATCCTGAATGCAAAGGAGTTCTTTCAAAAGTGTATGTCTTGTCTGTCCCTAGCTGGTGCAAAGACATTCTCCATGGGTTTGCTCCATAAATTCCAGAATGGTGTTATAGATGTTGTAACAGATGTTATATGAATGCTGCACATTAATGTCACAATGTCCATACTGTTATTTTTAGTAGCATTAATCAAGGTAAGCAGGCACAGATCCTATAAAGCTAAGCATTTACATAAATACAGGTAAATATTTTGTTCTGGACACAAGCAATTTTTAGGCCATACATTGCTGAATACCTCAGCTCCTCACTTCTAGGAGTGTGCTTGCATGCTGGGATCCAGAGTTTTAGGAAGCAGAGAATACAGAGATCCCAAACAGAAGACTGAGCAGGAGCTGCTCAAGTGAGCCAGTAGGAAATGCAGAAGGTATTAGAATTAGCTTAAGCCTCTCTGGAATCCCTATCTCAATGCAGGGATTACCATCCTCCTCCACTGCTATCCAGACCTCCTCCACCAAAACAGTAAAGAAGTGGGTGCTGTTGCTGCCAGACTTGCTTTCAGCAATCAAGTTACAACCAGAGCACTCTTCAGACTGCAGAAATTAACCCAACCAAAACTGAACATCATATCAAACCTTTTTTGCTTTCTCCTTCACATTTTATATTCATAGAGGGACACTTTGTTAACTATCTGAGGTTATTTACAAAATAACAGCAAATACTTCTTTAAATACTAATATCCTAAATTGTATGTCTTTCCCCACAAAGAAAATTAGGGTTGGATAAAGTTAAATAAATAGTTCAACACAGAGATGAGAGAATAACTACCATAGTCAGCCCTCTCAGGGACTGGAAATGTTCTGCACAGTCCAGTATCTTGTCTCACCACACCATGGAGACATCCCTTTTTCTTATGTTTGCTTTATGATTTTTACATGTAAAAATGTATACACATGTGCTACACGGGGAAGAGGGGAAGGAGACTGGAAAAAAAGAGCCTCGGTGACGAAATGGAATAGATCATATAGGAAAAGGCAAGTTTGCAAGTCATTGGCAAAAGTGCAGTTTTTTTGGTTATAATGTCATGTAATAGGTTGGACAGAGAGAATAAAGGGAGGGGAGTCTACATACTGATCTCACTGAAATCTCTGCAGAGATCAGAACTAACCAGGAACCATCAAAAAACACCATCAACCACTACATGTGGAGCTGAATGAGAAAAGAGAAAATTAGAGGGGATAGCTGGGAAAGAACAGTCACAGAAGCCAAGAAAGGGCAAGAATTCAAGGAGCTGGTAGGGTGAACAGAGAGAGCAAGTGATAGGTAAAGAAAGATGAGGTTGCCGAATGGACCTGTGACTGGATCAGGAAAATCCCAGTGGGGGATTAACTACACACTAGGGGTTTCTGTGCTTAGGTACAAAAAGCTTTACAAGCCAGATTTTTGGCAAAACTTCATGAGTCCCACACTGGAATAATTAAAATAAAAGCTGTTCACTGAAGTTATTTTTGGTGGGCATGTTTGGATCAGAGAGTGGAGTTGTTAAGCACAGTATAATACATGCCAAAAGCCCTATTATGTGCCTGCCACTGAACCCTGCCATACTTGGAAATGTGTTCAAAAACTGTGGTAGAGAGTCCTTACTGGCTTCACACTTGAAGGACAAACCAGTGCTACACATTTAGTTGGAGGTGGCGGCACAGGGCCCGGGACATTTCTGCTGGAGGTGGGGGCCCTCTCAGGGTTGAGACTGAGCAGGGAGACATTTAGCAGACCTTGGAGAGTGCAAGGAAGTAGTCCTAAATAGCCTAAATGGGCTATTCCTACTCAAAATTCACATATATATATATAAATATATATTCATATATATATTCTAGAGTGACAGGGGCATAGAAATCAACAAAAGGTTATATATACGGTGTGTTTTTATGCCATGTGGTGACCCTCCTAGGTGATGAAATGGGGTGTTCATGCCAAACATCCCTTCACAGCTGAAACAGGCTGGTAAACCAGATGGTAAAGCTTTAATACCCATTAGAAAAATATCACTCCATTCAGGTATAATATTTTTGTTTTCTTGCAGTGGAGTTCCTCAAAGGAGCCTGCAGAGAAGTTGGTTGCTCTTCTGTGTGTTCCTTCACCACAGGCTTTTTTCCCTGAAAAACCACACAGTACTAAAGTCCTTGTAACTGGAGACCAACAGGATACAAAACAATTCCTGAGAAAACAGCCGTGAACCAGAAATTTTAGAGGAGTTCACAGAAGGCACCTTTGGATCAAGGATGCACCTGGCCCAGAACCTAACCATTGCTTGTATGGAAAAGTTGCAGACTTTTAAGCAAATTCAAACTTATTTAAACCCAAACACCAAATATAGGGCTTGAAGTGGTTAAAGCAACCTGAAACATTGCAACTGCTGTTATCAATTTACCAGGGAGCATAACCTCCTACAACACAAAAACAGGGCACATACCCAATTTCCTTGTGGAACCATACCCACAGTACTGTGCTGCTTCTCCACTGCATGTCAGCAGCTTTTTCCTCAAGAATGTCTCCTTCCTTCAGCACCCAGCTCTTGATGACTCACAAGAGCAAACTGCCTTCCTTTTCTGTGAAGGTTTTTTTCCCTCAACACTGGGCAATGCAGGTTGATGCTACTTGCTTTATGCAAATACAGCTTCCAGACAATAACTTTCCAAATCAGGTTTTTTTACTGAAAGAGAAAAAGAAATAATCTGAGAAGGTTCTTAAAAAAGAAAGCGTTACATGTATTTATCAGTTCAGTGGGGGGATGGGGTATGGTAGTTGTTGTAATTTACCAAATTCTTATTTAAGTGAGTTAGAGTCTCACAGCATTTAACTTAGCCATGAATGTGTTAACTAGCATGTGTGAGGCCTGAGGTCTTGTGAACTGTTGTATTTCTGTCATCTGAAAGCTAAACACTGTATTAAGAAAGTTCAAATGGTGGCTTCATCCTCAAAATGACAGTAGAAAGAAAAATATTTGCACTCTTCCCCCTCTAAGGAGAGGATTGGAAGGGAGAAGTTGTCTCAAGACACTCCTTTATCCTCTTGACAGCAAGAGCTGTACTGCTGAGACTGCCTCCAGTCACATGTTATTAATACACCAGCTTCTCCTGTCTGGAGCCTACGCTGCAAATATTGTTTTTCCCAGAAATTGCAATGTTCGTTGGCTTTATTTTCTGAACACCAGACTCCCTCTGCTCCACACCCCAGAAAAATCTCAGGTTACTGCTGGGCAAAGCTCAGAAGCTCACAAGCTATACAGCAAAGTTGTCAAAGCTGGGATTTGTCTGGAGTTTGCAAACCAGAGCCAAAGTCTTCCTCCAGCTGCACCATATAGCTCTGATATGCCCTCCGTTGCCATGGAGGTTATTTTGTAGATCAGAAAAAACAATCGTCTCAATAACCTCCACTGACTTTTTTTTCTGTCCAACAACTGAATCTGAGACTTCTGGGGCGAATTACATATTCCTAAAAATGCACTCTGGATTCAGAAGAACTGTTTTCTCTGACACTCTTTCTCATTATTTTTAAAAAGTAGAAAAACATCTATACAAATAAACTCATTGCTCTCTGTCAAACCTTACCTTGAAATACTCATTTTCTGAAACACCCACTTGAAACTTAACCTGGCTTAGGCTGTGCTGATCCGTGGTGCTCTGTTGCTACTCCTGCCTTTTGTCTGTGTTCATCTCCTGACTCCTTCTGCATGTTCAGGCTGTGAGATCTTTAGCACAGAGATTGCTTTTACCTTTTTTTTTTTCAGTTTGTGAAGGAACAAGCACCATGAACCTAAGTGCTAAGCTGATAAAAAGGATCAACAGGGAAGGCAGTTTTCCTTTGTTTATGAATGGCTGATCTCTTCATGATATGTTGAAGTGCACAGATAGGAAGAATATTATTTGTACAATAGGCATTAAACACCAATCTGAATTTTAATCTCCAATGTTCAAAATTAGAAATTACTGTGAATCCTTTGACCTAGTGCTAAAATTTGGGACACCTGAAGAACAATCTTCTTTAAATGCTTTTGACATAGGGTAAGTCATGAATACCACTTCCAAATAGATCTTTTCAAGTTCTCTCTTTTCAGCTTCTCCTATCTGGAAAGAAGTATTGATTTTGAAAGATTCAGGGGTCCCAGGCTCTGGGCCAGATTCTGTTCTCCTTGGCAGGTCTGTACACCCATAGCAAGTCCACTGACCAAAGCTAAGCCCCAGGAGGAAAGAACAGCATTTAACACTTCTGTTGGTCCCATGCTTTGCTATATTCTCTCTTCTCTCAACAACCTCTCCAAAACACAGCCCCAGAACACCTGGCAATGTCTGCTGTCCTGAGCACTGTGCACAGCAGGTGCTCCCATCAGCTCCCTCGCGCTTCCAAGGGGCTGCCAGCAGGAACGGCACAGCAGCTCCGACACTGGGCCTGTCTGATTTGGCAAAGCTGTCAGAGATAGACTCCCTGCTGCCTTACTTACTTTCATGGTGCAGGAATATGAGTTACTGTAGTAAAACCTTCCACTGAATGGGAGATTCCCAAGCTGCATCTTAATTGGTTTTCATTTCTTTCTGGCAGAGCCTGGGTGCAGTTTACACAGAATGGCTGATGGGCTCCCACATTGAAACCAGCCAGCCAGTTTGCACAAGTCTCTCCTTCTAAAATATGTGCAATTTATTTGAGCTGATAGAGAGGATAAGAAGCAACTGTTTCCCAGTTAATAAAAAACATACAATGAGAGCAGAACTCTGCCAGCATATCTTGTTTACCCAAAAACGTTTGGCATTAAATGTGAAATCGGAAATGAACTCATTATCTGATTATTTTCATTTTGAAGAATTAACTGCTTTGGGGGAAAGGCTTGTCTTAAACAGTCCCCTTGTATGGATGACTAATTGCAAATACATATCTCTGAAGAACACAGTAAATGCTCGTGACTCCCAGGGCAGGACGCAGCACTATCAATTTGGCCAAGAACATTAGGAGTATCCTCTCACGTGGCTTATTTCAAAACAGAAGGAAATACATTTAAGCTAGAAGCATCATGCCCAAGCAGGTGAGAAGAGTTTCAAAAGAGGCCATGCTCTGGAATTCTTATCCAGGAAATACAGATAAGAAGTGCTTAACAATTGCTTGTAGTGTATTTGCCCTTTTCCTGCCAAAAAAAAAATTATGTAGCAGTATGGATAGTTATAACTTCTGAGGAGTAAAATTATGTTGAAAACAAGTACGCTCAGTAATACAAATAAACATACCTCAGTAAAAATTGAGAAAACTATATCAAATATCCATTCAAGGCTAATAATATTTTGGGAAAACTTCCCATTCTAGGACAAAACCCAGGTCACTATGGATTAAGAGAGAGAACTGAGTTCAAGGCAGTGCATTGGGCTATGTCCCCTTGTTTGTCTCCTGCTGTTTCTTTGATTCATTCTCATTTGTTTGATCTCAGCATTCAGTGTTTTCTGGTTAGCCCTCTCTGTAGCTGGTTCAACAGCTGCTGCTCCTTCTAGTGTTGCTGAGTGCCTCCTCTGTACTCAAAATCTGTACTTTCTTTTCTTACTGAGGACTGGAGTGAATTTTAGAAGGGGTACCATGGAGCCCTCCACTGTGTGTCAGCACAGCTCAAGTTAAACAAGCATGTGTTCCCCATTGAACATTTGGTTCTTCTTTTCTTATTCCAACTGAAATATTCCCATCCTCACATGCCCTGTGAACCTATCTGCAATAACACCATGTGAGCATCTTAAACTTTCCATTCTTCTTAGCTACATCTGATTTAATTTTTTTTTCCCTCTAGCCCAACAGTCCAGAGGCAAAACTTGAGGAAAGCAACGAAAGTCCCAGGGTGATTTTGGGTTGTCCAGCAAGCCAACACGTTCCTTCACAGGCTTTATGCAGCCCATGGACTGTGTGTAGAGCTGGCAGAGACACCCCTGGTGCCTTCCCTTCAACTCAGCCAGTACAGAAAGCAGTATCCAGCAATCAGTCAGTGGAATCACTATCACTACACATTTGGTTCCTATCACTCAGGTCAGATCTCTTAACGGAGCAGATCCAGTTAGAAATGAGACGTTACCCTGTCTGGGCCACCAAAATTCTACAAGTCCCATTTGTGATTGTTCCTTAGTCTATATTCTTCATTAGTTGAAGTGGAAAGGGAGAAAGGGACTCTCCAGAGCACATCTTTAAAACTTCTTAAGGAATTTTAAAGGACAGATCCCATCAACTGCAATACTCACCCTCTGTGATCACATGACACAGGAAAATGCACAAATATAGGTAGAATTCTAGAGGAGAAATAACGTATCATTGCACATAAGGACTATAAAACAACATTATGGAAAAGAAATTAACTCTGGAAACATTACATTTCCACCAGCAAAGACACACATTCACAGCCTAATTCTGCTATGACAATTTTCATGTACTCTTGTTTCTTTTTGCACACAGCAGTGTGCACTCCTGTGCCTGCCTCCTTCTCTCCAGCTGTTCTAAGGCAGCAAAGGGTCGCCAGTACTGTTATCTTTCAGTTCCTGGAGGCTCCTTGCTCTGGCAAAATGCCACACTTCCTGAGCAACTCTGTCTTGCCCTAGAAGCTGAAGAAATATTTCCTAGCTGAACTGTTAAACTTTCATTTCCTATCTGATGTTGTATCAGCATGAGCAGCTCTTTAAAGTCTATTTTGATTTTTGCTCTTTTTTTCTTTAAATCTCTGAAAGGTAAAATTATGTTGAAAACAAGTACTTTGGATTGAAGGCTAGAAATGATCATGAACTTGATGAGTTATTACAATTATGACAAATGTAAGCTTTTTAAAACAAAAAATTTGAGATTTTTCTCTCCATTAAACTGTAGAAAGTAATTAACAGGGAAGTGTAAACAGCGAATGTGAACACAGCAGAAAAGGCTGTTTGTCTCTCTTTTATACCAAATGAAATGGAAAAAGGAGGAGTAATAACTATCTTAAAGGAATTTGTCACGTGCTGTTTGCACTTATCTTTCACATCTTGTTCTTTCACAGCCTATTATGTACTGGAAGAGAAGCTCCCTTCTTCAACTTCCTGCAGTAATTCAGACCAAACCATGTCACCCACAGCTCCTTATCTTCTTGAATACTGAAGTTTTCACTGGTCTGAATGCTTGGGAGGTTTTTTAATTGTTCTTAGTATGACTCGTAGAACAATTTCTAAAAAGTTGAAAGTCATATCTGCTCCCCACATTACCAGAAAACCTTCAATAGTACTGGTTTCCTTCACTCTTGATATTGCTGTTACTGACACCTTTCATCACCTCTAATAGTCTAAGGACTTATTAAATAAATGGAATCAGAATATAAAGACTACCACCTCATCTCCATCACCACTGCTGGCTAAAAAAGGCAGCCTGTTGATCTGTATTCATGTACAGAAAAAGCAAATGCACCCTAAAATTTTCCTGGACATTATGCCACGTGGAGTTTTTTTTCCTAGATTTTTTGAATTTTAAATTGTTTCTCTCAAATTAATTTGCTTCAATCCAATTTTGTATTGAGACTGAGTGAGGTGGTCCTGTCACCTGCTCCCTTCACCCATGGAGAACCTGCAGCTAAAGACCCAGTGTGGCTTTGGTTGGCATTGATCAGAGGCCCTGGGCAAGTTCAATCCTCAGCAAACCAGCTGATTTATTTCTAACACACCGTGCTGTGTCACGTAGGCACACGCAGCGTGAGACCATTTCCTTCCCCTGCCTGCCCCCAGAGCTGAATGGGTGGGGATGTAAACAGCAGGTGGGAGGAGGCTGTGCTCTCCCTGGGGAGTCACTGCTCCATTGGTCCTGCAGCAGCTGCCATGAGACAGATACACAGCCTGCCATGGGGAACAGGGACTCACTCACTGCTGGTTTTGGCTACAATGAGAAAACTTGGTTTGAAATGTTGAGTGACTGACTCGAAAACAAACTGGTCTGCCTATAGTAGGTGTATATTTTCATCTGTAAGTTTTGTACATCTCTGCATGGGACTTTGGCTTCTCCTGAGTGGTAATGCCAACAAAATATTCAGTTTCATACAAGCTGGAATCATTGAGAAAAGTTATCTTCCTGTGCTGCTTCATTGTTTTAAGTTCTGAACCACAATGTTCCTCTCTGGAAGCAGTTCCCTGTTACCAAAAACTAGTAGGAATCCAGCTTTCAGCATGAAAGAGCTTTGATTTTGGTGCTTAGGGCTGCATCCCAACCTCATTTTCAGTGCTCACCCTTCTTTCACAAGTCACAAGAGGCACGGTACACACACATCTCCAGGTGGATGCCTGGTCAGTAACAACTGGAACTGTCAGCATCACAGCCTGAATAACAGAGCAGATCAAGCAGGTCAAGAAATTGCACATCCACTGCTGTTCCTGTTTGTCTTCAAGGAGTCAGGAAGAGGAGGGATAGAAGTTGCCAGTCCTCCCTGTTAAAGGCTGATCTTTGTTGCCCCACAGCATTGTTTTTCATGAAGCTTCAAATATTTGATTTTGCTTCCCTGATAAAAAATGTGGTCAAGGGAATTGTCTGTTAGCACCTGGCATAGTCAGTGGACTGATTCTAAATATCCTAGAGTGGTTTTGTTTGTCAAATTTTTGGGCTAGGGAGAATTGTATGAATCAGCTTTTCCATCAATATAATTTGCTGCATCTTCTGGAACCACTCAATGAATGTGGGTACATGGGTTGATTTCCACACTGCTGCTATTGTTTTTCAGGTTTTCTATGATTCTTTACTCATAACTGAATGTCACATGCCTGGAGAACAGGGAGAGGACATTGAACCAAAGATCAGGCACACAAGCCATCTCTCACAAGATTTTTCAGTTTTTTTCTGCTGATTTTTTCCCTGTCAAGTTGCATGCTTGAGTGTGTAATTGATTTTTTTTTTTTTTCACATAGGGTATTCTCTGTTCTTAGTTAACCAGCCTCTTAGAGAGTCAGTTTTACTCAAAATACAAAGGAGACACTACTATGACAGCCAAATATATTGTCTCAGAGAAGTAGCAAATAAAAGGATCCCATTTGTCTTCAGGTTAATTTGGAAGATGAGGATATGTAGCAGAAAACACATCAAGTCCTATTGCAGGTTCTTGGGAAAGTTGTGTTGTATTAACCCAATTCCATCTGCAGCTCTGGAACTTGAGAGCAGCAGCAGAAATAGCCAAGTAGCTTCCAGCTGAGTAAGCACACATTTTATATAGCAGCTTGTTTTAATAAAGCATTGTTCTCTCTAATATTGAGGGTCCTAGGGCTGTAAGCAGCACAAAATCAAAAAAGCATGTGGAAAGTTTAAGACTCAAGAAGAATAATCATACTTATTACTGTTAGAATTTACCAACGTTTGTAGAGACACTTAAAATGGAAATCCGCCTGTCTCATGCTGAAGCATCACAAATGAAGCAAAATACCAAACAACTTCTCAGTCTGTCTAGGACATCTGCTCATTCTACCTCCTAGCCCATCTCTGAGGACAGCATTAAACAGTGAATGAGTTGAATTCTAGTGTGCTGCTGAGATGCAAGGTTAAGGACATATGAAAAAGATTTAAGAAGTATTAAGAGAAAAGACCATACACATAATTACTTTTGTATTTCCACAAGAAACATAAATGAAAAGTTAGAAAACAACTTCAAAAATCTTCTGGAAATATCCACTTGCAAGGAAGATTGAAACCATATGAGACATGGGCATTGCCATAGGTCAAGGACACTTCTGAACGTATGCCATGGCTATTCTCATTAGCCTTGATGAGGTGAAGTGCATCAGAGAAGTTCACAAAAGCAAGTCCTATCAGTGGCATTTGTGTTGCACAGATGACATCTGTCATAAACAGTTCAGTTTTGTGAAAGACTTGTTTTATGAACCTTTAGTATTATTAGACCAAATGATAACAGGTTCCAGCCTAGGTGGCTGTGGTTGGCTCAGACACATTTACAGCATTGGCCTAGTCTGTACATCACATGTTCGTTTTTCCACTCTCCATAACCCTGTGCTACAGGACATAAGAGATTGATACCCTCAGCTCCTTCCAATCCCATCCAGCCTGAATTTAGAGCTGCAGTAGAACAATCTGGTTGGTTTCTTGTTTCCAAGATACACCATCTTCTCTTTCTATCTGTACTTTTTAAAATAGCAAAGGGGTTTTTACCATGCTTTCCGTGGATTTTTGTACATTGGTAATTCTTAACACTTTGAAGCCTATCTGCCACCTTTTTTCCCCCAAGTGAACTCCTGAGATGACAGCATGACTATTCTGCAGAGAAGCCACAGGGAGCTGCAGGAGGCTGATGGCAGGAGGCCCTCCTGCCCAGCGCCGCCTCTGGCAAAGCGCTGCGGTCCGCACGGTCTCGTAATGACTGTTCCCCCTTTGCTGCCTCACAGCACTCGGGATCCCAGGTCAGGCACCAAAATTGATAACTAGCATTTCTTCTGCAGGGTGGGTGCAATGCTAGAATGGCGTGAATTGCACCTTGTAGCCACCCTAGCCCAATCTGGGACCTCCCATCAGATTTCATGAGCAGACAAGGGTTGGGTCTCGCTGATAATTTGGGAAAAAGATGAGAGGGGAAACCCCCAGCACAGCAGGAACTGATGAGTATGAAACAATAGCTGGAACTCTGACTCATTGCTGAAGCAATGTCCAAACATGAGCATCAGAGGACATGCTGTACTGCAGAAAGAGCCAGCCTCTGCATTTTCTGCACACCAGGAGACCTAAAAAATTCTTAATTTTGAAAAAGTTAAACTCTACACATTTTTTAAGAGTGAGATCATTATTTCCCAGGCGGTTTTAGATTTGGTAAATACATTTTGCCAGACTCCAGCAATTTTAACTGGATTTTAGCCTGTTCTTTGCTTTTCTGTTTTCTACAGTGGTAGAATACTGCACCATAAGCAGTATTAACAAGTCTCTGTATCCACCTACCATATAGTAAATGAGTGCTTTAAAAGTATTTCATGAAAGTTTGAAAAGTCTGCTGGGTTCAAGAGCTTTTGGATTTGTTGAAATTCCGTAAAGGAATGCTCTCTTTGGGGCAGGTAGACACTCTGATTATATGCACAGTATGATCACAAAGCCAGGGGGAAAAGAGAAAAAACTGAGCTCACCTGCTTGCCTAAGGCCAATCTTTTTGTTTCTTAATCCAGCTCGTGCTCTCACTACCTGAATGAAATCATACTTGGAGAAAGCTTGTCCTTTAGGTCAGAGGTGCAATCACAAGACTGCCTTTTCTCTTTTGCCGTGGGTCTTGCACTTCAGGATTTGATGAAATAATTCCTGCATAAGGTAAACAGGACTCAGTTCATCTTAATAGTACAGATTTACCCAGATTTCAAGTCAACTCTAAGAAATGCAAAGCAGTTTAGGCAACAAGCTCAGATTCAGAGAAAGATATTCACTGCAGATTCTTACGAATGAAAACATCAGCTGAGTCAAACTATTTCAAAGCCAGACTATTTTATATTCAATCAGGTTAATAAATGGAAAAATGTGTAAATCTGCTCCTTCTAGAGCATTATAAAATGGCATTACATAGGAGATTGATTTCCAGAGCTCCCAGGGGTATGCACTCTTTTCCTGATGCACATGTCTAAGCACCATTAACACAGTTACCAGGGGGACAATATACATGTCAGTATAAAGTACGTGATCAGAACCTTCTGAATTACAACTCCCTAATTAGTGTCCCTGTGTCAATTATCCCATTCAGGATGTCAAATATTTCATGAGGATTAAATTTCAAAATACACAGTCTCTCTGATATATAAAATCCCAAAAGGCTGCTCAAACATATATTAATGTTATTATATCACATACAGCAGGTGAACATTTAAACAGCCTGCCACACAGATCTACAGTTTTAAAGCTACCATGCTTTTGATGTCATTTAATTTGGCTCTGCAGTTTCATCCATATACTTTTACTAGTGGGAATATACAATGTGCCAAACAGGAGTAAAAAAAACAATTCGGGTTTTCAGTCAACTTTTTTTTTCCAAAATAGTGCCAGCATTGTAATTCAATACCCAAATTGAACTTCTCTGACCCCTCAATCCAAAAAGAAAGGGCAGGGGAGAGAAGGAGAGGAAGAAGAAAGGGGCTCTACAATGCCAACATCTGAGAAATCTGCCAGGAGTGTGTGTAGCTGGGACGTGAACATATCCAGTTAGAAGCATTTAGGCTTTCAGATAAATCAAAATTCCTCTAAGAAATCTGGTAATACATTAATATTCAAGTTTTAAAACACACTTGACCTCCATGTATTAGAGGAACTAGATCTCTAGGTGAGCAAAATAACACTGGCCTGATTCTACAGGGCAGAGGAACACACTTAAGTTAAAATCTCTCTGCAGTCCCCAAACTGAAGTGTTTCCAGAATGAAGATGAACTGGTGAATTAAGACCCAAAATATTTTACACCAAGGACAGTTCTAATGCCTCAAAATCTGAAACTTTTTAAAGTTGAATGTTTGGTTTAATTTGTTAACCTTTCCCTGTCACTTTTCCACAGATGTCTCAATCAAAAAAGTGGTTACATAAAAACGCTCTAATGAGCAAATTTACTGAGTGAAACCAGAACAAAGAATCCTAATCGACTATTCAAGCAAATGCACAGAAAGCAACTTTTGAGGTTATAATTGTAAATATTGTGTCAGAAACTCAGCCCTCACAATGACACTCATCTATTTGAGACAGAAGCAAGCCTGATCTGCTCATTGTCATTAGAGAACATAATAGATTACTCTTGGACAAGCAACAACCCAAGTATTAGTTTCAGAAATAATTAAGGAAATAATTTAAAATATCAAAGGAAATAGAAACATGTTTGGCTACAAAGAGGCAAAATGCAGCAAATAAGTTGTCTATTACAAAGAAATACCCAGTCCCAGTAAAGGGTTTCTTGTACTCCATTTATGCTGGAATGCCAAGAGCTTAGAAAGAGCCAAATGTTGTGAAAATTCAATGTACTAAACTGCAGCATCTTTTAAGATCTCAGGCCAGACTTTAGAAGAGGAGAAATTAAGAAAAGAAAAAAAAAAAAAAAAGTAAATGAAACCAGAATGCCTCAAAATGCCTAGAAGAGCTTTACTCATCCGTGAGGTACATTTATACCAAGCAATTTCAAGGATATTTCAAAGTCCTGAAGTAAAGCTCCTGCCCTCAGTGCTCTCTGTAAGCAGGAAGTCCCTTTGTCCCACCCCTGTGGGAGCTGTGAACCACTGAAGACAAGGACTCTTATTAGACACATGCAGAGCAAAAAGTGCAGTATGGCTCCTCCCTGTGCTCTCATCTCAAAGCAGACCCTGAGCACAATTCCAACACAAGTAATACCAACAACCATTGGCAACGAAGTATTTTCCCATTATAATGGATCCCTTTTCCAAATTACATTTTTCTTACATTTGCTATTTCATACCAACTCTATTAATAAAGGCAGACATCATTTTCATCCTGTATTGTCCTTTGCAGCAGTGCCTAAATTTACCAGTTCATCAGTGTACACTACATTTTAATAAGCTGGGGTCAACTGAATTTCCTCCTCCTAGTGCTCCCTCCCCACAACTTCTTCACGTGTTTCAGCTTTTCTTTGAAGTGACTTCCTTGCTGGCATGCTAAAATCCAGAAACAGAGTGCCTATCATTATGACTGCAGTTCATGCCCTGACTAGTCGCAGCAGAAGGAGAATTAGACCATAATCTCCTAAACAATGTAGAATCTGTAAATCAAAACCAACCAGCTCTTTTTGGCATGTAGATCAATGAACCCATGTGGGGGTATGAAAATCCAAGAAACTCTTCTAAGGTAAAGTCAGCCTCAGTGTATGAATTTGTTCAGCTTGGATTTTTTTCTCTCCTCTGCCCCTTTATGCCCTCAAAAGAAGTGTTCAGAAAACAGTTTTTATTGCATCCTTGAAAACAGCAGATTCTGCTGGATCAGAGGACAAAACAGGCACACACAAGTTTAGAATACAAGCAGTACAGAGATTCAAAACAACTTACCTTCAGTGCTACCCCACCTAGTCTTGATGGTAAGGATGTTTGCATTTCTTTGCTCTAAATATAAAAACAAACAACAGTGGCTGTTCTAATCAAAGGAGTATTAACATGCTGCCAAGAAAATTTACAATGCATTAAAACATTTATACAAACCCTAGAGTTATTTCACTGATGAAACACAAACTACCATAGCCATGTACAAAAAATATTTGGACAGAGTCAGAGGAATGGACTTGAGCCTGATAGAGTAACATACAGTTTTTCAGCATGGAATAATAATTTCCATAACACAGTGCATGATGGATTTCTATTTGTGAAGCCCTATCAGGCTGCCTGGCATGTCATCATGCACAGAACTTAACTGGGATAGCCCAAGCCCCACCGACACTTTACAATGTAAGTTATTAAAACCTCTAAGGTGTAGAGGGACCTCACCTCCAGTAACACAAGGGAGTCTAAATGCAATCCTCCAAATATGTGTCCATAAAACTCAATTTTTTCTTTATCTGTCCTAATGAAAGATGTTGAATCAAAGGCTTATGGAGAAGAGATTTAAAGTAAAAATTTTTCTCTGTAGTCCTCTTTGCTTTCTCAGCTTTGATGTCTGCCAGGTTCTTCAGAGTTTCTAGGTTTTTCCCTGATGCCTGCAATGCTCCAGGAAGGGAGAAGGTGACAGAGGCCGATCTGCTGACCACATACACCCAATATGTGCTTCCTAAATCTTCCTCTTAGTGACATTTCCAAAATGGAAAATTAACAACTACCATAAACAAAAAAATCTGTAATCCTAACTCGTCTTTCCACTCAATTTTTCATGCCAATGTGGACCAGTGTGGAAAAAGAGGGCCTCCAGTGTGTCAGCTTTAGTAGATGGGGGCACACAGGATAGCGTGAAACAGTTGGAAGGCCAGGTTTAAACATGTAACCTGAAACACTGGAAACTAGAACTCACAGCGGGTCTTAGCAACAAAATCAACAATATAGGCAGAGCATGACATGTGATCACCAAAGCAGAAGCAAGGTTGCTTAAATATAGCCTCTGTAGGTATTAGAATATTTCTGAGAAGTACACATCAAGTGTGAGACAGATGCTACTAATAAGTAGAGCTTTAGACATTTATTTTTGTATTTAAATATCCAGCTATATTTATCTGAAAGACTTAACCATACCATTCTTGACAGAAAGGTATGTAAGTTACTTACTGCTGTCTAGACAAAAAAGATTTAAAACTGGAAAAGATAAGACCTTTGTAAAGGAATGGAAAGGTGCTTTTTGAATCCATGAGAAGGGCAGTATCTCTGCACTTGAGTCCCCAGAGCTCTGGTTTTAAGAGCTTTCTCTGTTGGGGAATTCAGTATATTCACTATTTCATAAACAGTTTCCTAATGCTTGCTCTTGAACCTAAATTGTTTGGGTTTAGGGGCAGAGGTTAGTAAGTTATAAAAACTCTAGAAAGCTGGGAAAATCAATCAGTCTTACAGGCAGGAGTGTTGTCTGATGATCATCTGACACTTTTGAAGTTGTGGCCACGGTGTGGTGAACCACTTCAAACTAGGATATAAGATATGAATCATCTACATACAGCGAGTAAGCTGTCCCACTTCCAAATTTCCTGGAAAAAAAAAAATCCAGACTACCTGGACACTCACTGTTTGGACAGCTTTAAATGATCCTGTGATCTCAGTGAAGAAAATGTTCTTGAAATGAGTTTCACCTCTATTTATAGCATAACCATAAACCAGACCTGCTAAACAGAGGTTTCCCAATCTCTGCTACAGACATTTGGTACCATGTGGTACATAAATCTGTAAGGAAGTAGCATACAAAAGAGTTACCACAGACTTCAAGGAGCAGAAAGGTATGAAGAATTTCACAAACTTCCCTAAATATTCAGAAACCAATATTTTTTTTGGATAGTGCAAACATTTCTCCACCACTACACCCTTTAAGCATGTAATCACCAGCCTAAACAAACAGACTGAGAGAAGTGTTTGAGTAACACTCCAAAACATCAAGTCCCTATCGAGAGAGAGCTCTGGGTAGACACAGGAATGAAATTGATACAGTTCATTCCTTGATCACCCAGTTTGCATTGCACAGCAGGAATAACCAGGTGAGGAAAAGTCAGCGTGCTGGCTTTATACAACTCATGTCTCCCACTCTGCAGGGAGCAGTGCTGAAGTTCAGGTCATGGACACAGTGCACAGCAGTGCCCAGAACACAGTGCAGCTAGAGTTGCAGCCCAAACAGGAGGAGAATATATAAAGGTGGCATGATTCAGTCATCCCTCTTTCCCAAAAACCCTTCATGGGCAGTTGAGTAACAACAAACTTTGCTGAATACTCAACCTTACTCCCTGAGTAGATCAAATCACTTCAGAAGCCACAATTTATGTTATTGTACTCATACTAACTTGAAATAGTGATTGTAAAATACTTCCTGGTATAAGTCAATACATGTATAACAAAATTCACACAGCATGAATACTAAGCAATAACTTCACAAAACTGAATTCTTGTACACAAGTACTGTTCTCATTGACTAGGAATTTTTCCTGTGATTCCCTAAATCTCTTCATGGAACTACATGTAATTTGAGATAAGCAAAGGTGCAAAACATTTTCCTGTCTCGGTACAAAATTATAGAAGTTGAGCTGGAAAGCACTTTAAAAGGTCATTTCACTTGTCTTCAAGGCAGAATCAGTCTTTGTGCCATTTGTAAATGTACGTTCTCAACAATAGTGACTTCATCACCTCTCCAGGCTTGGCTATGTTTAAGTTTACAAAGGTTTTCCTAATAACTATTCTGACTCTCCCCTGGTGTAATTTAGCTTTTTTATTATGTCTGCCATAAACAAAAAGAACATATTACTCCTCTCCTCTTTAAAACAGTGTGGTTCTTTCACATTCTAATTATTGCTCTGACCCTTACATCTTCTTTTTTGAGTACTTAATAACTACAATTTTTAAAGTTGTCCTTGGCTACAGTGTTCCAGAGAGCTTACCAGTATAAATTCCTAGAAGATTACTTCTGCAGGCTGCATTCTGGTTTTCATGTACATACTAGCTGGTCACTTAGCTTTTTAATAATTCATCAACTCATGTTTAATTTGATTCACATTCCCAGATCTTTTCCAGAGAATTGCTGTCTATTGTATTACCCCATCCTGTATCTGTGCAGATTATTTCTGCCTAACACTTTGCATTTGTCCCCATTGAACTTAATCCTATTTTTCTCAGATGATGTCTCCAATTTGTCAAAATCATTTGGGATTCTAATTCTGCTTTCCACATGTTCAGAACCACCCCCATCTTCTGTCATATGCAAATTTACTGCATAGAATATTATTCCTTTATTCAGATAATTCATGAGAATATTTAACAATATTTAATTGAGAACAATCCCCTGTAGAAACTCCTCAGTATATTTCAATTAAACAATATAATCAGGTCACTATTATCTAGTTTCTCTTTTAATCTAGCTTTCCATTTACTCACAAGACTTCATTTCCTTAGCTTTCCAGTGAGAGAATCATTTAAAAGAGTCCCAAAATTTAAGTAACATAGGAGCTGGTGTCTTAGTCTTTCCTGTGGACCTGTTACCTCACCAGAGCAGGAAGCGAGTTTACTTTGTCATAATTTAACAAGTTATTGGATATTCCCCATCCATGCGGTGTTGTATTTTCTTAAGACTGTTTAGAACTTTTTGTATTTTTTCAGAAGGATTTTGGTGATTTTCTCATTGAGTATGAACTGACAATCAAATATTGGCATGGAATATCATGCAAATTAATTTTATGCAAAAATCAAAAGCACTTTTGAATTCCTTGTCAGCAAAAGACATTCTTCAAATATTCACTATTATTGGGGCAGCATCTGTAAGAGGTCTTGAGTAGGCATAGAACCATGCATCTCATATAAATGATGTATCTCATTGATCAGCATAGTAGAAACATCCCCGTGTGCTGATTTATGTCTCAATGCCTCAATATGGGATAAAGGCCCCCACAAAATATCTGGATACCATGTGGTAGTGGATCAGTTATGCTCATTCGGATCACACTCAAAGCACTTATGTCATATTGTTGACTCTTCAGCCACCTGCTCTTGACAAGGAGGTCTGGCACACAGTCTTTGGAGCATACTTAATTTGCTCCAGTCATGCTCTGTTCTGACTATAAAATAAATTGTCATCGTTTTCATATTAATAACTTTTGAATAGCCAATCCTATCTGTACATATATATAAATGAGATGGAAAAGGTGCACAAGACACATGGTTTCTTTGGAGGAATAAGTTTTGTGCATCAGTCAGATGGTATAGGCTATCTAAATACACATCTGTCAAATGAAAATTGAGTTAAAAATGAAGTGGCACAACATCCCAGATCAGATTTACCACTAAAATAGATGATGTACTTTTTATCCAATGATAAGTCATGTGGAAGACCAAGAGGCATTCAGATGTAAGAATTGGATAGAATTACCCTTGAAAATAAAGAGGTTGAATTATTAAACTTTATGAAAAATAAAATACAAATGCACAATATGCATAACTCCTGCTTCAACCCCACACATCACAATCAAAACAAAATCTGCACTAATCCTAACAATGGTTACTATAGTCATTCTGTGCCTAGGTGGAGGAGGTTCTGTACTAATAGGAGAGGGAAAAAAACCCATAAAACTTAATTATTTTAATGAGCCACATGAGAATATAAATCAAATTGTAGATGAGTATTTACAGGATCTATTGTATTTGGTAAAGAATATTACTTAAGTTTTCTGTTTGCAAATGATTTTGTGCAAAATGTGTTGCTGGAAGAGCATCTTCACTTTTGAAATGATGCTTAAAAACAGTTGGAAAATAGAATTTCACAAGTTGTTTAGGGAAAGATTTTATTTTGAGTAATCTAATTTAAAATTGAGTTCTTCCAGATTTGTATTAAATAGCTCAAGTGAAAAAAAATTATTGGGTTTCATACATAGCACATGAGGCCCTTGCTGGCCATTGACTTCTGGTGTCATTTATGTTGTCTGTGCAACAAATTAGCTATTTATGGGGTTCTCTACTTGCAAATTTATCCAGAGTTTCAATTGTTAGATTTCTATCACCAATAATCTCATTCATTCAGGATTAAAAACACTTCCTTTAAAAGTATAACATATTAATAAATTTGCAGTAACGGGGGAAAAAAAGAAAAAAAAAAGGAAAAATAGTAATTGTACTTGAGACTGGAATTGAGACCAAACACATTCATCTGCAGGACTGTTTTGTTGAACGTGTACGAATTTCAAAATTCAATACATATGGACCTGGAGACAGAAACATCTCAAACCACAAATCAAAACTACTGAGGTGTTTAAGGAATGTTCATGTTATACATGGCCTACAGGACTATCAGTTGCTTCATTTGAGGCCGGGAGGAGCTGTCCTGTCAGAAGTAGTGACAGCACAAAAGGAAAATAATCTCAATTTACAGTACAGTTACTGGTCCCAGGGAATTAAAGATAAATATATTTCCATGTAGCTATGATTAATCAATATTAATTCAGCTAATATTCCAATCTTTGTCTAAAGAAATTTAGCAACTAGCAAAACTAGAAAATTGTAACAAGATCCTTTATTACTATCCCTTCCCTCTTTTTACTCTATTACTGTCTACCTGTAAAAGGTTAAGATGCAGTGACCTGTGTGAACTTCTTAAAGATGACATGCCACTGAACAATAAATGGAAAAGAATTGACAGATGAAAAAATTGAATACCTGCTTCTTGGTAACTGTCTAGAGCTACAGTGGAACGGGGCAAGTGCATTTTTCCCCTCACTCCCCCCAAATCAAACCCAGCCTTGAGACAATTTCCTGAAATGGCACTTTTAGCTAATGGGAAAGCATATTATAGGATGCAGAGAACCTATAAATGGTAACAAGGCTAAATTCCTCAGCTCTGGACCCCCACAACCTGTTGTTAATGTAGACAGTGAGGAAATGGTGGTATGATGATAATTACTTCTCTGTTCCCCCAAAGGAAGTGCTGCATGGTATACTTTAAATAGAAGGAAAGAATATTTTCTTTTTAGTATTTTTATCATGCATTGTGAAGCCACTGCATTCCTGGCGTGCATCCCATGGTGATGAAGCCAAGGGCACTGCCTTACCTGATGAATCTTAAGTGGGCAGCAATTTACGCTACATGGGACTGATGAAATTTATTCCAAGTACCACTGGGTTCTGCAAATATTTCAAATATTTGCAACAAAAAAAAAAACAAACATACCTTTCAGAAAAATATCAGAACTGCAAAAAATTTTTCAAGAAACAGTCTTTCCATTGATTTCAGCAGGTAATGGGAAAAGATCTAGGTGATGCTATCAAACAGCAAAATTTCACTTATGTGTACTTCTGGGGAAAAAAAACCCTCACCAACAGCTGAAAAGCCCAGAGGTTCACCAAGACCAGAAAAGGAAGACTCACATAAAATGGGGTTAGAAAGGACTTCAGGTCATGACCCATGCTGTGTGAAAAGATATTGAAACTCACTGCTTGCAGCCCCCCTCATGTTGTTTCTTTTCTCAATAGCATTTGAAAAAAATAAAATGTATTCTTAGCGTACTTCTACTGAAAGTTTTCAGTTAAACATCATTCTAAGCATCTTTCCTTTAAAATGAAATAAAGTATTAGGTATATAGACAAAGGGACGGTTGATATAGGTCAGGATAGGCCTATGTTAACTAGGATGCAGATTCCAAACTCAACCAGCAGTTACAGTGTCAGAAATGCACTAAACTCAAGTCTTGTGTGGTTTATAATTATGTTTTTCCACTATAGAAAGCAGTCATGCTGTGAGAAGGTCATACACATCTTGATCAACAAGAAGTCACAGTGCAATAAGGAGGCTGCTATGCTTTGGTTCTGCCTTGAGCTGTTCAAGTCTGTCTGTAGTGAGAGCATGGTAGGGTTGTGTCAGAAGGCTGGAGAAGATTTACTTCACAGGAGCAGTAGAAGATTTTATTGCCTGCAGTGCATATGTGGCTTGCAAGCACAAATGCCTTTGCCCACTTTTCTGTGAAGACACCTGCAAACCGAGAGGTGAAAACAATACAAGGATCCTCAGGTCACAGAGGGCACACAGATGCCTACTCTCCAGTCATCTGCCTTCCAGCAGGGAGAGCCAAGTCCTCTCCAAGGTAAGTCTCAAGTCATGTCTAGAATCTTTTCTTCATTTTGGAAGATTATCCCTTAGCCTTAGCCAAACTTCAACAAGCATCTTTGATCCAGAGGGTGAACTACAAATCCTGGAAGATCAAAGTTACTCTTAAGATTTGAGTAGCTTGTTTCTTCCTGTGAATCAAAACACTGAAAAGTAGTTCATTCCTCTTTTTGCTCCTGTAAATTTGCTTCTTCCCATGGAGACAGATGAGGTGGCTGCAGATGGAATTAGACAGTCAAATGTTTTGAATGTGATTTGTGCAGCCAGCTCTGCTCTCAGGAATCCAGGGCAGCTAATCTTGAAAGGAAAATGAGCACATCCTTCAGAATCAAATACCTGGCATGAGTTGTGCAGTTTAAGCTATCTGCCATTAGTTCCAGCCTTAATAAACTAATCTAGAAAACAGCTTGCTTTCCCAAACTTGCTACTTCTCTCAGTCTTTTTGGTTGAATAGCCGTAACACGTAGTGCGAACATAACTGTGGATTCATCATAGATTTAGGAGATGGGAATTCTTAAAACCAAAATTTTAATCATGGTAATTAACACTTCAAGTATTTTCCTGTGAAGTATTTAGTCTCATTATGTTTTACAGTTTTACAAATACCACATACACTATTAAAAATAACAGAGAGACTATGCTGAAGAGGTTGCCTTCAGGTGGCTATCATGTGAGCAATAGGCATTATTGAACCAATTCCTTTTTGCACATCTATGTCAGAATAAGAACCATTAGAAAATTCAGATTCTTTTTTTTGGCTAAAAACCTCTGAGGTATCCAACTCCCCTGTTGCTGGCCTTTAGTGAAGACAAGTTAGTGTCTTCAAAAATTTTTATGGGCTACAAGCTGTCTCTCAGGACAAACAGTTCCTTTTGCAGGTCAGAATCAAAACCTGTTGCATTAAATTTTACTTGCTGTTGCCATGCCAACATGCTCCCTTTGCTCACACTTCATTTTGCACTCTGAATGGCATGCCTAATAAAAAATCAGGACTTTCCATTTTAGCCATCTCAAATGTACATCTGGACTCCATCCCAGACTGTAGGTTCCTTTAGGAAATATTCTAACTCCAGTTAAAAATACAGTTCTTAACTATTTAAAGGTGGTTAAGCATAATCTCACAGCAGGACTGAATTTTAACACAAAACACTTTGATAGGAAACTAATATTCATATTTGCTGTTATTGTGGAGTTTGATAAATCACTAGGGCAGAACAAGAAGTTGTTTTCCTATCATGAAGGTTGCCTAGAAAAACTTAAAGCAAATTGTGGGGGAAAAAAAAAAAAAAGAATCTTGCGTCTAGCAAAGAATCTAAAGAAAGAGATGAGCTATGCAAACAGCACGGGTGCACTGGAGAGCATAACAATTGCTTCCATGTGAAAATATCTGAAGTTTGCCTCAGCTGCTAGTGTAAAACCTTATCCAGCTAATTTCACCATGGGCAGCCTGTGATGGTGTCTTACTGCAGACACAGGCTGGATTCTTCTGTTTCCAGTTCATGCTTGGTGTAGGGAGCAGGGCTGAGGCACAGGAATGCTGCCCAGAGAATTCCAGTGGGTAGGGAGGCATTTGCTTTGTCCCTCACCCAGCTTTACCCTAACCAAAGAAAACAAAGAGCAGGTTTTGAAGACACTGTAGACTTTGCCCTCACAGCTGGAGGCAGAGTGAAGCAGTGGCAGCCAGAATAAGGGACAGGCAAGAAGAAAACAAAAAGTGATGGAGAGAGACAGCCTCAGCACAAAGGGTTCATTCTGTGCCTCTATTAAGGAGCCTGAAAGTCCCCTACTGGGGAAAAGAAACCATTAAAATGTTCATTAGAAAGACTATTACCTTGGGCATTTATTATTTATTGCAAGTCTTTATAAGCCATTACTCTTGGGATGTATTCCAGTAAGTCCCCATGTACTCCAGTCTGTCAGCAGACCAAACATCCCACAGCAAGTGCCAGTGATGCTCTGTGGTAGTGGGATGCTCACTTTACAAGGAGGTTTCTCTTATATGCATGGCTATTTGAGCTTTTGTCACTGAATCCACAGAGTATTTAATTTTAGATTATCTAAAGGAAAAAATTAAAACAACCAAAAATAAAAGTGAATGTACTCCACACCGTTTGTTCAGCAGTGCCAGTGGTTTTAAGAAGAATAAAATAACATTGGAAGCTCTGGTCATGCACACAGTACCCAACCCACAGCTATGACACTATGTGTCTGCAGTAGCTTCTCAGCCCCAGAATATAAAATTCTCTACCTGGTTCACCTCTAGTGTTTGCTTGACTTCTCCAGAATTTGCCTGTAACACAATTCTTTATTCACCATTTGAAATACAGAGTAGGTTGAAAACATACAAATTAAATATTAAGGTTATATATTTCTACCTGCACAGTATAAAAAACAAACACAAAAGACTGCCAGGAGGCTCGACATGTACCCCTACTTTCTCATTTCTTACTAGAAGTTGATACCAACTGACAGCATACAAAGTTTCCTTTTGTATATTGATTTGTGTGTTTCTTGCACTAGACACACTACCAAACATTCTCCTCATATCCTCTCAGATCCTACTGTAGGGAGCATGGCCTGCTGGAGCATAACTTTTCCAGAGGTTCTCCAGCCTCAGTATCTAACCACTGATCTGCTGCACCTGAGTCTGCCATTAGCTGATAAAGATTCCCTTATACAGCAAACGCTGCCAGAGTGCCCATCTGAAATGGAACAGGAACAGCTTTAGAAATCTCTCAGCCCTATTTATTATGTCACTCTGCAATTACAGAAATATTCCTACCAGCTGACGCTCATTTGAATGAGGACTTAGAGTCAAGATAACTCAGAGGTGAAAAATAACTTTATATTCTTTAAAGAAGAGAACCTTCCAAAGACTTTTAAATTGGTCATACCAGCAGTTGTGACCTGCACATTTTTAGAAAGTTAGGTTTAACTACTTACTAGACCCTACAAATAGACTAATTTAACTCTAAAAATATTAGAAGGACAGCAAACTGCTTAGAGAAATCAAAACCACAGTGCACCTAAATCTAAAGTACTTGTTACCAAATTCCTATGCATCTGATACCCTGATCTTCCTAAATAAAGAGGATTGGAGACATCCAATATCAGAGAGACAATAGCTCACATAAATCAAATCTCCTCTACTGATCTAATTCTGCTGCTTTCCCAGAAGTATTCCTGCACCCAGGAATTCCATAATTATGAGAATGAGAACTAGGCCGTTCAAACACATCATGTAGCCTTGATGATCTATAACAAACAAGCAATAACTAAAATGTTAAATTCCACTTACATTCTGAGCCAGCCAAAAGAGCATTAAATCTAGCAGTTATTCTTTTACCAAGCCATTGTTTGACACAGTTAACATTAATTATATATTTAATGATATATTTAATATTATATATTGATTAAGTTACTGATATAGTAAGGTGTATTTCCACATCACTTATAACATTAATATAGGCAATAAAGAAAATATGTGCTAAAGTATGGTGTGATGAGACACACTCATAGTAAGTTGTAGGTATGTTTTTCCTTTACTCATATGCTACAGGGTAGATTCTAAAGAATTTTTTTCTCAAGGTACTTTGGGAAAAAAACTAAGTGGTTTACAACCGTGCCATTTTATTTGGTTTGTCTTGTACTTGGGCCCACTTAGTCATAACTGTTGATTTGACAGAATTCATTATTTTCCTTGAAATACGAAGAACTACTTTCAATATTGCAAAATAGATTTTTTTAACTGGATTTTCTTTCACAGCATTGTGCCTGAACAAAATGTCCTAGGCACACAAACAAAAAGAATTGCGATTACCTGGCAATATGGCATCAACTAAGACAAAGGAGTAAAATTTATTTTCACTTTAATTACAGAATTGTGTTGTTGCAATTTAGCTTGTGGAGTTGGGGGAGCAAGTTTGTTACTTTCATCTCTCTGTCATAGAAGCAATTATTCTAAACATGGTTTTCTAGCTTCCTACTTAATGAATGCGTATCTTATAAAAGACAGAAAATCTATTTTTTTCAAGTTCAAAACGTATGAAAATTTAGTCTAGGTTAAGATTTATAAAAACATCAAACTCAACAGACTGAAGAGAAAGAGAATATTTTCCATTATTTCATCCTCATCATCAGACAGGACATAACTAAATTCCGGTGCACTGTTCTCTCCATACATGTAGGTGCTGTCAGTCAGCCAAGTGCAATTGGAATGTAAGAACTTCCCTTGACAAATGTTAATTGAGCTCTGTACCTAAGAATCTAAGGATATGATAAGGATATGATGCATGCTTCTGGTACATGGAAACCAGAGTCACTATAATATAATACTGTAATGGGAAAAGAAACTAAGAATATCTGTTCAGTGTGTGATTCTGCAAGTTACTATTTGCAATTTACCCACTGTTAAAATCTAGTCTTCCCATGTTTTTTAAAAAGATGAGTGACTGCACAAAGGTCTCTCTGCAATAATCCCACAGTATTCACAGGTTTAATAATTTGTAAAATACTAGTTGTATAGTATATATCTATCACTTCTGTGTGCCATAAGAATCCCTGGCTAGAGACAGATGTCTACTCTGTGTGTTTTCAATAGATTTCCTCTATTACACCTCCTGAAGTTACTTGAAAGAATTTAATATTCTCACTTCCTCCTAGGTAAATCAATCCTGTGCTTTTCCTTGTGGAGTTTATTGTCTTTTTCTGTATTCTGTTTAGATTGAGGTCAATGGTTCTGGTCTCTGTTTCCTCCCCAGCTACCCCAACCCACTGCCACTTTTGCAGGCAGGAAAACCCCAAGTGACAGTCAGCGGCAAAGTGAAGGTCAGAGATTTCCCTGGCCATTCTTCGGCGCCTTCCCGCAGCAGCCTGAGTCAGCAGTCAGCTCCTCACAGATTAGATCTGCCTGGTCTCTTGAGAGCACACACACAAAAAATAAAACTTCATGACTGATGACTCCTGCATGAGGAATCCAGTCATTTCAAATTCAGTCCTTCACCCTAGCAGAATTCCTTTCTTCACAAAGTGTTAAATTATTTTCTCCTTAATCTGGTTCTTGTCCTATCCCATGTAGGATAGGACGTGAACCAGCTGAAGTAGGTCTGAACAGAAATTTATATCCATTTCACTTCACTTATGTCTATTTTCACTTTATCTTTTCAGTTAAATTCCTATTTGGAGAGGTAAGAAGTTTCATTTCATGCACTTTTAACAGCTGGTCTTTTTCTTCTGTCTTTTAATACATCCTTAAAAATTCTGAGTCAATTCACATTTCACATCCACATTTCAGTTTCTGTTGTTCTTAAACACAATTTTTAGCTAAGACTCCTTCCACATAAAATATTTTTCTGGAAGCAAGAAGATTTGTTTTAAAACTGTAAATCTAAATTTTCAAAACTGGCATTGATTCTCATTTCTGATTATCTAACACAAGTCAGTTCACAGCCTTCAAAAAGTATATCTTCACTATTCTCTGATATTCAGTGGAGATACTGGTGACAACAGGATATAGGCTTTGCCAATAGAGCAGTCTTAGTCCAAAGCCTGTCTTGAAGCAATTGTTTGATGTTTACCCAGTAATAAATATGAGATGCAAATATAGCTCAATTAGAAGGGGAAGACTGGCTGACTAAACAAGTAAAATGCAGTCTTGCAGCAAGGGGTGGGTGATTCTCATGCAAGGTCAATAGATGGAGAACATCTATTGATGTTCTCTGCAGCATTTTTCTGGAATTTCCTTGTTGGCTAGCACAAGTTCAGCTGAGACAGACAAAAGCATCATCACTTCAAAGCACTGTTTTTTATTTACAGCAACAAGATGTACCCTGGAACTTACAGGCTCACACTCCAGGCACTACTAAGGACACTAGACACCTGCCTCAATTTCCCTGGGCCAGTGCTGCCTGCATTTCAGAGGGACTCATGGTCATGTTGTGCTCACTTCTGCTGCTGGACCTGGCTGCCAGGGCAGGCTGGCAAGCCTCAGCCCAGGTGGCAACTCCTGTGTGATCACACAGGTGCAAAGGAGATGGGATTCCCAGCAGCCAGGGGCTGCCTCAGCTGGTCAAGCTGCTGAAGGAAACACTAAATGGAGGAGTGTGTCAGGAAATCATCATTTTTCTAAGCCACACGTCTTCTTTAAACTCACTGCTCATCACAGGAAATACTTATTAACACTTTCTGTGTTCAGGGCCTTCACACAAACCTTTATGTGAGGATGTTTAGTTCAAGCTCACTTCTTTGTTCCAAGAAACCAGTATTAATACCACCATTCCCCTTAAGCTTTAGCACAGAGGACAGAAGACTTTTGAAGGAAACAGGCAATCAGAACCTTACACCCACAGCACCCTTAGGATCCCAAATATGAATTTGAGATATATACCTCACTCAGCAGAAAACCCCAGAGTACTTTCACGTAAGCCTCTATTGTTCTTATATGAGGTGAAAGATACAGCTCTGAACATCTGGGTGGCAACTCTGACACAGCTCAGTGTTGCACTATCCACACTTCTAAAGCAGCCAGAGCTGCTCATTTCTGTGCTCAAACCACCTCTGTCATCATGAACAGAACTACAAAGTCCAAACCTTCAGGAGATGTCACATCAGGGAAGCCCATTTTGTGACTTCTGATGGTGTTTTCACCATGCCAGGACAATGCAGTCTCTCCAAAATGGTATTACTTCTGAGTAGTTAAGTACTTTAAACAGTACTTACATTATTTACAAAATTGCATCTCTGGGTTTTCAGAAGCCATGATGACTACAGATAGCCTTGCAAACTTTCAAAGTGAACTGAATTTAGGCATCTGAGTCTCACTTAAGGGGTTTAAATCTTCCCTGTACCCGGTACAGTTGAGCTGTTTATGGCTAAGAACTCTACATAGCCTTGTAGATTAAGAAATGTCAAATGTCTTTCCTATCAAAGTGGTGGAGCAGCCCTGACACAGAGGTAGTGTGGGTCAGCTAGCATTTGGGAGAGTGCCAGGTTGTGTATAACTTCTAGACACCGCTCAGAAATTAGCATAGGCCAGAGATTACTTCCCAAAGTAAATTTGGGAGTTTTGAGTCTAGAAGAGCTCAACGGTATGGACACAGGTCCTGCCAGTTGCAAATATATTTAGAGCTAAACCCTCTAACATGGCAGTGAGGGCCAGACACAGAAATCCTTTTGTGTCTCAGCAACTGTCCCACAGTCCAAGTCAGCAAAGCAAATAAAAAAATATACGTGTATTTTTACACAAAGAATGTTTGTCCTATGCTGGGAACTTTCTGTTCTTGGAGACAAAAAAAATTTAAAAATTCGGCTAAAGACAGGACATACCATATTCTTAAGTTATAGAGTTGCACTTGTAAAATGGAAACACAGGCTCACAGCTGATAAATAGCCAGAGTATCCACCAAGCTGATTGTAAGTGTGTGCTCAGATAGCTCAGGGACTCTGAGGATTGAAATCATGACATACTCTACATGGCAACACAGTTATTTAAATACCTCTTCTTCCATGGAGAGTTCAACCATTATTCAAAGAGAGGAAGCATATTCACTCCTGAGTGCTCCAGACATGGGACAGTTATGAAAAGCTTTCTGAACAAATGAAGCAAATGTGGTCTCCTGCAGGGAGACTGAACAACAGCTTCTGTCCCAGCCTCAAAACTGACTGTACCTGAATGAATGGAGACTGGAAGGTAACTGGATTCGTGGACAGCAGCATTTACTGAAGCCTGTCACTCCCTCCCAAGGGTTACTTATGAAGGTTAACAACTTTATACAATGGCAATAAATACAGCTGACAGCAAGAAAGCAATTAGATTAACATATAAACAGTTGAGGCTATAATACTATTAAAAGGACATTCAGGAAAACTGCAACCATTTCTACAGCTGTTTTGGAAACCCTCTCTTTGGCAAAACATACTGGATTGTCATTCTAAATGTCTGTGCTTCCCATGTTGGTTTCCTGAGGAAGGGTTTGTGGATGGACTTGTTTATTTATGCCTTTTTTTTACCCCTCTTAGCTGTAGCTGTGGATTCCCCAGCCTTGTGAAAGTAGTCATTAGTTGCCTTTTTTGGCTAGGAGAAATCAGTAAAGGAACTGGCTCTTGTCCAGAGGGTTCCTGGAATTTTCTACCAACCTTGTGTAAGAGCTTAATAAAGTCAAATTCAATTTTATGTAAGATTTGTTCCAAGGCCATAGGTGTTTTGTGAGAACGAAGAGCAAAAGGACTGAAACTGTACTTTCTGTTCTGAAGTAAATCATACCAAATGAAATTCACATGGAACTCGCTAAGGTGATCATCCTCCAACTGGAGCAAGACCACAGGTCTCAGACCCTGTCATTTTAAATGAGAACCAAAGGAAATCAGCATCCCCTACATACACATACCCTGAGGCTATTTTGAAGGCAAGTTCCTTGTCTGTGCCAGCCTAAAGCAGCAATAAACTTCCACAAAAACAATGGACAATCACAGCATTTATGACCTTCTGTCCCTCTAGTGTTGACCTTTTTTTCTCTGGGAAACAGAAAGCAACCTTTTCTTTTATGTTTTAAAAACAAACATTCCATCACAAATGCCTCCCCCTCTGGAGGAAGGCATACAGAGCAAACACCTAATGGATTTTAGTCACGTTATTTAATAGGCTACTAGAAGAAGAACAGATGCTACAGCAAAAAGTGCCTTCTGAACCCAGCATAACAGCATAAAATGTAGTAAAATATTACCTCTTCAGAAGACATTTATGCAATTGGCACTGAACACATGAAGCTTAACAAAATACTGTCTTACATAGAGTGCAAGTCCTATTTATAGAAGTTATGTCCCTGACAAAAGTATCCATCATTTTCTGAAGTCTGCAACTCTGTGGTGATTATCAATCACATCCATAATGTCAACAGCTGGTCACCCACACCGTGCTGTACAAACATCAGCACAACCTCCTGAACACTGTAGTTCTGATCCCTGATTACGGAGTTTGGCCCCTATTATTACATACTTATTGGGTGAGAGCCACACAAAGTGCTTATTTCTCATTTCAGCTGGCTTGAAGGACTTGCCCATTCTTGACAACCGTCTGCTCTGACTAAATTACAGCCCCTCCTCATGCTTCAGGATATCAGGAGCAGTGTAAAGGTTGCCCATCTCCTCAAGGAACCGGAACAACAAGCTGACGTCAGCCCAGCCCTTCATGCTGTGGTATGTTCACATGTTGGTTGATACCAGATTCAATTTAAGATCTTGTTCTTCAGATCAAGGACTGGGCCTCATATATCTCGTGTACTACCTTGCTTGACAGCTTACCATGACCTAGCATGACAGCTGTGGTCATTGGTAATCACTGCCAAAAGGGAGGATCATAGGAGTGGGTGGAAAGGAAATCAGACATTCCTGGCAGCTGGCCTGCAGCTCTGAAGCTTCCTTTCACCAAACATCAGACTGAAAACAGATCTCCGCTTGCTGAAGAGAAAAGTATGGGCTTCCACTTTTCAATCACTTTTCCTTAGTGCAACATAAAAATGGTTTCCTTTCTCAGAAAAGGAGAAGAAAGGAGAGGCAAAGGAGAGAAAAGTACCTGCATTCACCTGGCAGAGTGAAAACAAAGGGCCAGAGAAGGCTGTTCCTCCCTGGTTTGTTACTGTCACTTTTGTTAGCAACAGTAGATTAGGCAGGCTGGGAATGATGGCCCTTGGAAAGCAAAACAGAGAAGTGTTTATCATATAAACAGCGAATTAGAGTTACACAACACAGAAAAGTTTTAACTTGTTTTTTGATGAGCATGCTACACAGAAAATGATATATTACAGCAAAACTTAATAGGTGATTTTACTGCTAAATTTTCACAGATTCAGTAAATACCTACAATGCAGTTCCCCTCAAAACAGAATTGCCTCTACCTCCAAAGAAAAAAAAACCAAAGTTTTTTTCTCATAAATAACCCATCTGAACCCAAGGAAATTCTATGGTGTTTAGTCCCATAAACACTTCTCTTAGAAATGTGGAAGAGTTTCTGCTTACTTGGCTAAATTTCATCTTTTTTTAGGGCAGATGGAAGAGAAAGTAAGAAAGAGGAACAACCACTAACAGGAATTGTGAAATCACACAGTCTACAAACTCATTGATTTGAAAACAAATGAGTAAGATTTAGTGGCTATGTCCACCATGGTAAAACCCCAAAATTCAAGAATTTCCCCAGCTCTGGGCCTGCCAATAATTTCAGAACAGCATTGTGAAATCCTACGGCTATTTGTTCCAGCTGAGCCTGCTTAATTGGAATTCCTCAGCATTTAGACATATTTCCTTAACAGCATATGATACAAATAATCACTTCAGGAGACAGTTGAATATATAACATGGGCTCTTTTTTAAAAAAGGGATTGTTATTATAAAAGACAATAAGCAAAACAGTTCCCCAACAGATTTTTGTCAAACCAAATGTGATCAAAACCATCCCAAAGTTTTTGAGGTTGTAGGCACTGATGGATTAAAAGACTTTCTCTAATCCCATTGCCACAACTCTTTCAAGTGAACAAACATGCAAAGACACTTCAAGCACTATGGCAATGTTGACTCGGAGCATTGTTAACTCCTACCAAAAGGCTGTGGGAAGCAGAGAAAAATGATAGAAGGTTTCGTTTATTAATCTGTGATGAAAACCAGGCTTCTGTTGATGAAGAGGGCAGGGGGAAGGGTAAAGATTGGCTTGTCTGTTTAATGCTTGGCCCAGATATAGGTAATTTAAAAAAAAAAAAAAAAAGCAAGCAGCTGAGCACATTGCTTCTGGCTGTGTCTTTCTGTAGGTTGCTGGTTGCCAGCACTCACAAAGCACAAGTTATGTAATGAGCTCCTATCAGGAATCCGAGTTCAAAAACATTTCATGAACTCCCATGCTGTTCTTGCTGGAGCAATTGTGTCTGATAATGAAAAGTCTGTATCACCCTGATTCAGCTGTCTTGGCCCTCTCCAATGGCAGCACTTTTTTGCTTTCCCTCAATCTCTTCTTTCTCCCTCACAATGATCTCTGCTTTTTTAAGGAGTCTCTACCCTAAGCCCCTTCACTGGCTTTTACTAGAGGAAAAGAAAAATAGAAAAGGAAACATAGTTTTGCCCCTCCCATACCTCTGAAACAAGCTGGTTTTCCTTGCTTATCATTTAAAAAAAAAAACCTTATTTCTTTTACAAATGCAAAAGAAACCCTGGGTTTACAGTCAAAATATATATTCATCACAATGCAGTATTGATAGAATAGCTTTTCTGACTTAATTTGGAGAGTAAAGACCTATATTTCAGAGCACTCTTTCTCCCAGAAATGTGTTTATTCCTGATGGAATAATTTGGAGCACTTTTCAGGAAAATTCTGCAATTTTTCACAGAAGTAATTATTGGATGACTTCCTGAGTGAGGAATTTCATTTGCAGACACTCTACCTTTTTTAATATAATTAAAACCAATCCAGCACATGGATAAGAGCATGTAAGTATTTAAGCAATCTAAATTAGAATGCATAAAGTGGAAATAATGAAGGACAGCGCTTTCAGTCTGGATTCATTGGGAGTTTTATGCCAGTACATGAATGTATAAATATTAGTCAATATATTTCATCATGTAAATAACAAAAAATCCTTGATTAAATTTAAATAGAAAAAATAAATTTAAATAAAATTGCGAGAGTCAGAATTAGTGTAAAATGTCTGTACCAAACATCTCGTCAAAATGGAGGCTTGAACTCAAAAACACTATTAAATTGTGGTTCTTTATGATTTTGTTTCCAGTGTAGTTACTAATATACTTAACAAAGAGAAAATTATTTTAGAAAGAATTAAAATTTATTGATATCATTGTGTCTAATAAATACAAAATTTATGCCACAGTATCTTTGGGAGGTTTGATCCATGACAATCAGTGAAAAGATTCCCATGTCTTTCAGCAGACTTCCACACAGACACTTAGAGTCAGGATATCTGGGCAAAATGTATTTAATTTTAAAATAAGGAATTGTAAAGTACTGGAAAAGTGTACTGATAGGAACCTTCAAAGCACAATTAGATTGACTGATAAAATTTCCGTAAGTAAATCTCAATGCATTTCACCATGTCTTGGAAAAAAGATGAAAATTGAAGTTTATATAAGTTATTCTATCAGACACCATTAATTTTCAAACAATTATCTTATTTGCAAAGAGTTTTTTCTTCATTTAACCTTAAATTTCAGGAGTTTTGTTTATTTGTTAATTCTAGTTTCCTCGAGTTGAAATTATGGATCCTTGAAAGAAGGTAATAAAAATTCTCAGTTTGTTTTTAAAAATTCAGTCTTCATTTTGTTAGCCAAAGATCACAAGTACTGCTGCTCCATTTGTGGTCTAACAAGTCTCAAACTGTATGTGTGGAGGAAGATTACCCTTTGTTTCAGTAGAAAGAACATTTAAAGTAACTAATATTAAACATGGATGGCTAAATGACAATAGAGGTTATTTTCATTTTAGTAGCTCCAACCATTAGTTAATTCTTGTACTGTGAAGCAAACACCAATTAATTTATACTACTTTGAGGCACAAAAACATTGACCATCTTCCCAAGTCATTGAGAGAATCAGCAACAGCAGTCAAGTGCTACAGGTTTAAGGTCTAGTTATAAGAATACCTTATAAATAATACCTTAGAAATTAAACAAAAGACAAGGACTACCTATCATGACTCAGACTTCAAATCCCACAACCACTTCAAAAAGCTCATGAGTCCTGTTTCCATGAGTTGCCAGTGACAACCAGGCAATACTGTTTAAACTGACTGTAGGTTGCAAGGCTATACAAAACCTGCTTCAGTTTTTATATCTGTAAAACAGGGATAACCGTACCAACTTCTCTTAAAAATCCTTTGCATTTTTTCAAATTAAAACAACAGAGAGCTAAACTGATTTTGGACCTATGCCTACAGAAATCAAACCTAGCTCACAGGATTAAACACTGTTCATAGGCTATGCCATTCCAGTCTAGAGCTCTGGGAAAACTGAACTGAAAATGTGGCAAGTGTCAGCTCGCTGCTCCATGAAAAAGCATTGTGAATGAAACGTAGGAATGCTGGTTTGTTTGAACTTATGGTCATTGAACGTCACACCATAAGGAAAATAAAATATTTACTGCTCCAAGGTCTTATATAATTTGGTTTCTTTTCTCCCTCCAGTGTATTAAACTTTAAAATCTCAATGGCTCATTATGTTGCATGTGCTTTGCAAAATAATGCCGATGTATCTACATTAAACAACAATTTGCTGAAGATTTTGTTGTCTTTGTAAAGCAAAAGTAAACACAAAAATACAGTTATTGAGTATGACCAACAAATGTTTCAAGTCGCAAATACAAGTTCTGGAGTAAATTTTGAACAAATTTTTGATTAGCTGCAGGAGTTACAATATAATGTTAGATAATATTTGAAATCTGGCATGGTATGCTTGAATTTGCCTGAATTTGAGCAAGGCCCATGATGATGTTCCTGGGCCTAGTGGCATTGGTATTACAATCAAACAGAAATCATCTCAACATTGCTCTGAAGTGAGAAGTGAATGAGACCATTTGTGCTTTTGAAATATGGAAAACAGAAATTAACCAACTTAGTTGTTCACATGAGTAAGAAAGCAAGTTATGCCTTATAAACCAGAGTGAAAAAAAACCTAGTTCTGAAATAAACCCTTAATAAAATTTTTATTGAATGAAGAGAATTTATTGCAGTACCTAATCATCAAAACATGATTAGAACACATTCATAAGGTCTAACTTCAATTTCAGATAACATTGCTCTACAGCCAAAAGAGATAATGGATTTCATTCCTCTTTAAGTCTCACTCCATGTCAGAGTAGTAGAAGATGAGTGGTAGAGTTGATATTTGTTTGAATGCTGCAGCTGTCTTTGTTGGCAGATTCATCCCATCTGCTTTTGCCTATGTAAAAGCTGGGTATAGCCTCTAAACCTCACCTAGAATTCCTGCACTCTCTTCATCAGAAAAAAATAGGGGTTACCAGAGATGAATTATTCCACCATAGTTTAGGTAGTTTACATAGGTCAGATGAATCCCTCCCTGGACACAGGTTTTTTCTATTAATGAAAAAAGAAAGCTAAAAAAGAAAATGACTCATGGGCAGCTAAGTTAAATTTAGAACATTAAGTGTAGGTGAAATGCATTTTACACTTACTACTTGGAACTCCACTTAGGATTGGGCTTAAACTTACACCACGAGCCTTCCTAGGCCATAGTAAGAAAACTCACACTAAATCTCCACCCGTAAGTGAGAAAAGAAATTATGGATGCCAGCGACTTCTATTAAAAATTATACCAGTCCCAATGGCATAGTGATTCATGATATTACATTGTTTATAGCATCTAAAACAAAGGAAAATCTGTATTCTCCAAAATAAACATGGCAGAAATGCAATATTAGAGAAGTTTATAAGATTCCAAGTAGTTAATAATAAACAGGACAAAAAAAACATGTCCGTATGCTGGCAGAACACCACCTCATGAATCATGCACCTACCGTGAACAAATATTTGTTGGGCAGCTTCACCGGGGTTTTTTCATGTGTCATAAGATCATAGGCTGCATTCATAGGATGACATCTGAGAAGAGAGGATGAGCAATGAAAGAATAAATATTTGGGGTTATAGTAATAGCCATTTTTAAACCTTTGGCTAGGTCTTCTCCAAGGCCTTCCAGTAGTACTCCTGGTACTCCTATCCACTGGTACTCCTAGATACAGAAAGTACCAGTCCCATCCACAAAGATACCCAAAAAATAAGAGGCAGAAAATTTTGTGGCTAGTATCAGCCTCATTAATTGTGTTCCTGGATAACCTAACGATCTTGTGATCAGCACAGGAGAGGCACAAGCATTGTCAGATGAAAGACTTGAGGCAACTTTCTGACCGTTGGCCAAGATCTCCCCCTCCTCTTTCCCTCCCCTTGGCGTTCAAAGCATTCTAACTCTCTGCAATGAGGGTATGTGATCTCAAAGGGACTGACAAAAATGAAACAGCCACCTCTGATGATGGATACATCAGATCTCCTAGATACATCTTTTGCCCCCTCCATTACGTGCTACTATTGACAACAAAATGCTACAGAAAACATGTGAATTTTTAATTAAAAAGAAGTTTTAAATACAATATATGTTTAAATATTTAATGAAAACAATAAAACATAAAAATAACTTTTAACACAATGATGCTGCAAATATTATCTCAGCATGGTCTGAAAAGGTTGGAAATGTTATAACAAAATCAGTAGCACAAGAAATCTTTCACTTAACACAATGTCTGAAACAGAAGTTATGGTTATAACAATAGCAATTGGGGAAGAAAAGGCTACTACAGATACTGCCTGAGAAGACTGCGTATAAGAAAGGATTTTTTTCTTAGGATTCTTTCTGGCTCTTCCTCGCTGTGTTCCTCTCCAAACACAGCATCAGCTCGTGTAAAGCCAGTGAACAGGCACGGTATTGCAGGGAAACAGAGAGGACAGCACAAAGCTCAAGTAGAGTACAGTCTGAACAGGAATTATTTTATCTTCGAGATGGGGAAAGGAAATAGTGGCTGAGAAAATCATGAATGCTGCAGGAAGAGCTCCAGTTAAGACAAAGGCTATGAAGTCCGACTGGTATTGTGGACTCTGCCTTCCAGGATGTGCCTGCATCGAGGCACACAGTTCTGCCTACCAGTAGATATTCTGCTAAACCATCAATGAAAGTATGGAGAGAAGGAAAGCCAAATTCATTCTCTGTTATAGTTCTTCCTGAAGGATGTGGGGAAGTTGAAACATTCTTTCCACAGTTACTACTAACAAAAAAGAGACACAGCCACTAGAAGACTGCATCTAGAAGAATGTCCTCACGTATGTCCACAGTCAGATGAAAAACTCAAGAATTGAAGAACAAAGAATACCTAGGAGGGATTGCAGACAGGCAATAAACAACAGCTTGCAACACAGCTGCAAAGATCAATACAACTCTGTGTTGAATGCACATATGCATCTGGAGATAGTGCAGCCTGGACATTTTAACAGTTAATACAGTTCCCATATGATTCTACATGGAACACTACAGTCAGCTGAGCATCAGATTAACAGAACCATATGATGAAAACTAGCACAGTCTCTAAGCCAAGCTATGCTTTGTAATAGTTTACTATTTAATTTTCTGTATAAACATATTTATAGCACATCTAAGAGGTCTTAGAGAAAGGACTATAAACATCAGCCTGGTAGTATTTGCAATGCAAACACCAAGAATGAAGGGAACAAATTACAACTCTAGGCAGAGAAAAGTAATGCATCTATAGAGAAGAAAACTATTGAACAAAAAGTCTTGGGCTTTGGGAAGATGTCTTAAAAATATGAGGGAATTTTCATTGCATGAAAGCTAGCAGAACAGAAGACCAGGTGATTTAATAAATAATTTCAAAAATATGCTTTTCAGATTCTCCCCTGTACTAGTTTTCTAAATATTGATTGGAATGACATGAAACCTAAAGAAATTAAGGACACTCACAAACACTTTCAGGAGAATAATGAGGAACCTGCCTGCAATTTTCTGTGTGGACTTCTTTGCGGGTTTGCTTGCCAGAAGAGTGCAGAGACACTGAGCTCATGGTAAGACATGTGCGGCTAACTCAAGGGCTCCAAAACAAAGCCTCACTAAAAAGTGATTCTGCAATTTCTTCAGGCAATAACAGTGTTTCCCAGCTTTAGAATTTAATTTTTTCAAGTTTTGAATTGAAAATTTTCATTGTTTTGCATCATGTGGGTAAGAATTTCTCCAAGGTTTGTTTCTTTTCCTAACTTAGGTGGATAAAGCCTTAAGAAACACAGTGAGTCCCACAGAGACTTCAAAAGCAGCAGGCAGAAAATCAGTCACGCAGTCCTTGCCTTCAGCACATCAGCTGACTGACTGTACCTGAAGAATTGATTTACCCAGCACAGAGATTTATAGATTCTGTGTCAAAATTTAACTGTTGGCACAGCAAAATATGTTTCATTATTCACTTCATCCTCTGCAAAGACATGTTTCTGCAAAGGCAAAGGGATGCATTTACCTCTTGTCCATCTTCAAGACTCTACTGTTTGAGCAATTGCTGCTTGCCTGCAAACTTCTCTAATCACTGAGCAGAGAAAAGAATTCTCTTAATTGCTGAGAGCTTTTGGTTTCCCAAAATAGTTGACCTCCTTCCTTTTTGAAGAAAAAACTTTCCTCTGCCTTTCTGCCTGCCTCCCCACCCCCTTCCTGCTGGCAGACATGAGAAGAGAACTGTGTTTGTTTTCATGGTAAATGAGAGGCCAGAGCAGTGACAAGGCTGATCTCACAGTTTCCAGCTGTAACATTTGATTTCTTTACAACTGCACATATGCAGAACTCAGAAAATAAATTAGTCCAGTAAGAGCAAAATGCATAAAAGTCTCTCAGTTTAAAAAAAAAAAAAAAAAAAAAAAAAAAAAAAAAACATGAAAGCAAATACTCCAGCTAAGACACAAGGACTATTTAGGCTAGAACTGCTGAACTGCAGGTGAGCCTCTACTTCCACAAATAAGGATATGTCAGCTTTTCAAGTGCTGAAGATCCCAGATTCATCTAGTAAAACTAGACAAAATTCAGCATTTTTAGAAAACCTGAAACTGTCCCAGTAGGGCTCAGGGAAATAATTTCAAGTTCCACTTAGAAAGAGGAGGCAAAAAATGACTATTATTATAAACTTCCCTTATCTCCTACTAACAGAGACAACTGTGTATCAGTCATCATGACAATGCTGGTCTCCTGCTTTTAAGTTTGTGTAATTTTAATGTACAGAATTCTTATCTTTAACATTACTGATATTAAGGATTTACATTTGTCACTTCCAGACATTACAAGGTTTTTTCTACTTAGTTTTTCTTCTCATTGGACGGCAAGAAGAATGACAGGATTAATTAAATATATTCACTTGAGTGCTTTTGACAGGATTTTTCAGAATGTTTAGCTAATGAGCATCCAAAGGTGAAAATCTGACACTGTACTCCTAGCCCTGGCATTAACTTCATCATCTTTCCAGTTCTTATTAATGCTAAGTTCGAGGCAGAAGGATTAATATACTTTTTAAATTATTATTTTATTTTAATGAAAATGCTTCTCTCATACACAGATTTTCAAACTGAGGTTCACCAAGCAATACACTCTTCTGGAAGACTGCAAAATCCTTTCTTTTGCTCTCAGCCCAGCAGCTGGGAGCCCAACTATTCTGTGGCCCCAGAAATTAAGACCAAGCCTCCAGACTCAGCAGCAGAGACCTGGAAGTCCTGAGAGCTCCTGGCTCCAGGTGAAGCTGCCAGGTTCTCAGCTACAGCAGCTCCCAAGCAGACTAGGACAAGGCAGGCTGCGTTGCAGACCATTAGAAGAGTTTCCTCAAAAAGAGCCCCATTTCCTCAGCAAGCTTTTTCACGTCTATTGTCAGATCAAAGCTGACACTTTGTTGTATTTGTTTCATTCTGTTCAGCTTTATAACAGAAGATGTTTTGTTGGGAAAGGCTCTGGACAGCTCTAGCTGTCCATGTATTCTTACCTTTGAAAGAACTTTTGGGTTTTTTTGCAAGATCAGTGACATGGAAATACTTCTTGCACACAGCATTGTAATTAGTATGGTAAGCCCTATTGTTACGCTGCAAGATACCAGGCAAACCTGACTTCTGTTCTTATTTTCTGGAGACCACCTAGACAGAGTTGGTGTGTGATCCAAGACCTGTGATGAGAAGGTTCAAATAGCAGATATTAAGAGCTAGAACACATCTGCACACTGGGGACCTGGGTATTTCCAGCCTTGCCACTATCTTCTCTGGAGCATTTTTTCACCAAGCACTTCAAGTCCATGGGAGCTATTGTCATCCTTCCTTGGTATAGATGCTTGCAAATGAAATGATGACAGGAAACACTTGCATTTCCTTCAAATCACAAAAACCTTATTTCAATTTGAATTTTGGAAAAGACTTAGGAAGCACTAATTACTCCAGCTGGTTCATTCCAGGACAAGCAAAGAGAAGAGAAAAACAAGGCTCTTCAGCTCTTGTTGCAAAAGAGCAAAGTAGACCCAAAGCAGAAGCAGAGAGAAGCAGGGGTAAGAGGTGAATTCCTTGGATGTGCCTTCAGCAGACATTACAGGGCACTTCTCCCTCTCTCCCTCCCTCTCAACCAGCTCCATTGTGACACCATAAAGTAGAGCAACTTGAGGTGACCCTGGATTAGGCCAGCTGCAGGCAGCTTCTCTGGAGCTGCACACCAGCTGGGAAATGTTCTTACACAGCCGCGTTCACTCTGCCCTCCTCAGGGCAAGCTATAGGAGCCATTGCCAAAGGTGCCCATTCCTCCCCTCCCTTCCAGCAGCAATTGCTTTGGGTCAACACAGCTCTCAATTAACTCCTTGCACATCAAGAGGAGAAACATGGAGACAATCTAGGATGAACCATGTGCCTCAAATACTGACCAAACACATTATTAATTTTCATTAATGTGTGCTTGCTCTGTAAAAATGTTTCTCCTGCATAATATGTGCATCAAATTACTTCCACACTAAGCTTCTACATAGAGATTTTCTAGTGTGATTCAGTAAAGTTTACAATTTGTAATCTTTAAATAAAATTATTGAACTGCAGAGTTCATTATGATAGAGTTTTTTTGCAGCACATTATTCCATACATGGGATTTGAAAGAGATGATAAAAAGGAAAATAATCAGCTTATTTTGCTCACACTCCATCCATCCCATTTTGTTCATATCTAAAAGTACTAAGATTTTCTAGAGTAAGAGGTTTCATAGCTAACTTTTTCCTTATCCTTATCCCTCTTTGGCTCCAGTCCCCTATCAAAACATAATCTCCCACACTGACAGAAAGAGACCTTATGAATACAAATGCCTCTGGACAACTTTTTATTTGGCAGCTATATACATTATGGACGTATTATCCACGAAAGAGTTTTACTTTCCTCAAACTGGAATTAAAGTGCATTAGAAAACCAAGAAAAATGTTATTGCACATCACACTGTGTCAGGCAGCTTTAGAAAATCCCCAGAAGTAAAGGAGAAAACAATTTGCTTTTTTTCCTGTACCATCGGTATCATCTGACCAACTGCTAATTGTACTGCTGAGGTTTTAAAGACCTCTATTCAGGTAAGTGCTGGCCAAAAAAAAACAAAAAAAAAAAAAAAACAAAAACCCACTCTCATTCATCAAAGCTCAAGTACTTTCAAGAGTAGCCTAGTAACACAGAAAAAACTTGAAAATCCTCAAAGTCCAGCCACCTATGGAGTGATCATGTGAAAAAATGTCAAAGAATCACTTTTGTAAACGCTTAAGACAACTGCTACTGAGTGGTAAATACAAAATACTGTTTAATTGCAATTTTCAAAAATTCTTCCTGCTTTCAGTCATTATATGTCTGTCCCTCTGATAGAAATGGGAATTCTTTCCGTTTTCAAGCCTGTGCTCTCCTTTCATTGCAATGAGGACCTAATTCAGAGCTTTAAACTGTGTTCTGCAATGCATAATTAATCTGGCTTCATAGAGACCTGGACAAAAGACCCCATTCAATCTTCAGCTCCTTCCCCCTGAGATATTGTTATTTCTAAAAACTCCTGCCAGCTGGGCTGGAGGGAAATCTCAGCACTGTGGGAGAATGAACAAACTACAGGCCTCCAAGGGATTTGAAGTAACTATCTGACTAAATTGGATTAGAAAGTAAGGAAGGGGAGGGGAAAGAGGGCTTATTCTGAAGTCTACAAAAGCTCATAAAAAATTCTTAGAAGATTTTCCTATGGTGAAGGGAAGAGAAATATGCAAGTTTTTATAACAAAACTGAGAAAGAATTTTAAAACATGCGTGAGCCAATACACTTGGGGATATTTGAAGGGATTACTGCTGGTATTATTTCAGGAAAACTGTTGTGTCTGCCTTGGAGCTTTGAAATGGCATTTCTATGCAAAATCTGGGCTGCTCTGCAATCCAAAATAGTCATACTTTCCTTCCAGGTATTTGATACATATCCTGTTTGAACTTATAATGTAACCTAACCATAAGTTGCTTTAAGGTTCCTCTAAAGCATATCGCAATTAAAAGCCTCTGCCTAGAAGGATTTCAAAGGGCTATGGAAAAACAAATTCAGTCTTGTTTAGAGAGGCAGCACCCTGCTTTCGTTCCCCCCAAGCTCATTCTCCAATGTGTGTCAGTGACGCTGCCCAGATCACCTGGCCATCTCTCATACTTTCCACAAGATTTTTAGCAGGCACATACTCAGGAATATTGCCCTATTTCCCAGCAGACCTTTTGGAAGACAAGGTAGAAAAAGCTCACAACCCTGCTGGGAGAGTTGGTGCCTGGAGGAAAAGATGCTTTGAGCTCTCTGTCTCCTCTGGCTGGCACTGCGGTCCCCCTGACAGGGACCGGCTGCTTGCAGGCTCTCTGCCCCTGCAGCACTAATGCTGTGAAGTTATGCGGGCTTAGCTGGGACAAAACTTGGCTCACTACCTTCAGAAATATTTTCAGAAGTCGGATCTTTTAGCTACCCTAACCAACACTCCCCATATCAAAATGGGCAGCCCTTACTTACAACAGTGACTTCTGCATGGTCAAAATGAACAGAAATATTCCCTAAAAGTTGATCCACTTAGAACTCTCACGTTGTTATAGAGGAGAAACTGTGGTACTTTTCAGAGGTCTGGCATGCACTGAAGAGATTAGCATGCACAATAAAAAATGCACCCTGCTGGATGATGCATCTGTATAAAGATGGGTGCATAAAAATTACAACACATCAGAGCAATCCTAATCAGTCCAAACCAAAACCAAATATTTGGGTTTTTTCATTATCATAATTTGCTATTTCTAGACTTATTGTCACAGAACAATTTTCTATGATCTCCCTTTTCCCTGGGGAGGAAGTGCATGGAGGAAAGAGGAGAGCAAGGATTAAATAAATTTTTTGAAAAGGAGAAAACAAGATTCAGCAAAATCTTTCAAAACAGTAGAGGGGGTTTTTTTAAGGGTGTCACTTCATAAAGAAACACTTGTATGTAACTTAGCAACAGCAACAACAAAAGTGCTGGTAGCTCATATTCCAGACAGAGAAATGTTTAAAACATTAAGTTGTTATATAAAATCCATACAGTCCCTTTCCAGTTTCTTTAATTCCTGGGGTGCAGGAAAAGCAAGACAACATTACCACTCTTTCTTTCCCAGCCAACATAATGAGCCAATTTGGATTGTGTGCAACAATTATCACAAGTTGTTGGATGTTGTCAAATCCATATCAAGGCATCACATCAAAAATCCTCACTCACAACATTAATCTAACAGCTCTGAATAATCTAGCAACTCTGCGGCATTTCTTGAAAGGGATAATGAAAGGTTTCACATCTGCAAAAGAGAAAGCCTGGTGGAGGTAAAAAAAAAAAAAAAAAAAAAAGCATCATTCAACTAAACACATCCTGAGTAGTGCTAATGAAAAAGCAAAAGATCTACCTAAATTAGCCCTGAACTTCTCAACTGACAAAAAAATCTCAAGGTCTCAAAATTGGCAGTGAAGACTGTAAGGAGCAAAGGACAGATAGTCCAAGCCAGGGCAAAAAAAGTAAGCGTTAAATCCCCTCCCCACACTCTGGACTCTGCATTGCACTGCTCTGAGCAGCAGATTCTCCACAGGGGCTTACCCAGCACCGTCAGTGCTTCCTAGCAATGCACAAGCAGCCCATCTCACTCCACACTGACCCATCTTCTCCCAGCCACCCATGGAGCTGGCACTACATGGGGAGCCTGTAGAAATTCTGAAGTGCACCCAGGACAGGAGGAGAGCCAGAGTGTGCAGGCAAACCCCAAATCTGCTGTTTCAGTCATAAAAAATAACTTGTTCTCTCTGCAAGGATGACAGAATTTTGGCAGCAACACTGGGCAGGTGATGGAGGGAGAAAGAGGGGAGTCTGGCAAGGCTGCAGATTTCTGCAAAGGGGCTGAGGCTTGGCCCTCCTTCAGGAAAGGGAAAAGGGTGTGGCTGCAAAAGGAAAGCAGAAAAGACTGGGATTTGCTATTCCCACTCCTGTGTTAAAGGTGGAGAGGGCATAGAGCAGAGCTTGTCTGCCTCCTGAGGAAGAAGATCCTTGCCCCAGCCAGCACTTCACAGAGAAGTAGACTACAGGTCAAGATTTTCATTCATACACCTCCAAGAGTATTTCTTCTTAGAGAAGAAAACCAAGGCATGACGGGAAGCAGGATTTCAGAATCCTGCATCTAACAGAAAGAGTCAAAGAGGAACCTGAAATTTTTGGACAAAATGTCTTCATCCCCATGCATTTGTGCAATCCTAGGAATCTAAAGAGACATCCTGCTGGTGATCCTGCTCCCACACTTAGGTGATGCTCAGCCCAGCCCCTGCCTCACCCTGCATCTGCCAGCTGACCCCCTCTGCCCTTGCTCCCTGACTTGCTCCACTGATGCTCGAGCCAGCAGATGAAGCAGATCAGACAAGTGATACCAGAGCAATCTGACTCACTTTGAGCAACACCAGTGAGACCCCAGGCCCGGCCCAGCACCGTGGGGGCAGTGAGGCTCTCCCACAGCCCTGGCTGCCTGCTCCCGAGGGATCTCATCCAGCTACGTCTGCCCCCAGACCCTGGCACACTATGCCTTCATCCACCATAAACATGAGGGGAAATTTTAACTTGGTTTTAACTCTGCATCAGCTGCCACATTGAAATCTTACCAAAAAAACCTTCTTAAAATGGGATAAGTTAATATCAAAAGAGGAAGCAGGGCTCTTCAGCAGCAACTCTGTCTGCTATGGGGCACTTCAGCTCCACTCCTCAAAACTTACTGTCTGCCTCATCTCACAAAAATAAGTCATTAACTTCCTTTCTCTTAGTGCTTACTCCATGTTTTAAAAGTGTACTCAAATAACTCAGAGAAAAATTAGTTCCTTCTTTCCCTCCTCCACCTCTCTTCTTCCAAACCTTGGGCTTTAATTGACAGTAATCTCCTGTGCAAAGTAAGACCACTACTAAAAAGGGCCTGAGACTGAGAAAAAATGAGGAATGAAAGGTCAAATTTTCCCATCACTTACTCTGAGATCACCTTGAGTTAAAAAAAAAGATAAATTTGACTGTTACATCCTCAAAAGGAGGCAGCAGTCTGTCTTCTATATGTATTCCAGATCTAATCAGCCCAAGGAATTTCCATAGAGAGACTGCCACAGCATGATGCACAGGCACAGAAATACTGCAGAGCACACCTGGTTACAGTCCCGTGCCCATCCTTAGGAGCACAGAACTGAGCATGCAGTCTATGTAACCCCTCTTGTTTTCAGCTGCCTCCATAGTTTATAAAGTGCAGTCACCCACCTATATCACCTTGTCCTAATCTTCCTGTTGAAATGAAATCCTTCAAAAGTTTGAGTCTAGTAAATGCAGCTACATAATGTCATCTAAAGGGTTTAAATTTGGCTTCAAAATTTCAAACTAGTGCTTAAATAGAATACAAAAATGAAAAAAAAAGTTTCTCATTCAGCTATAAAAATTAATTGTGCATAGAAAATAACTCAGGATAGAAACTTCGAACTTCAAAGTTCAACAAATCCTGCCGAAATATGCAATTTATAGAGCCATGCATTTTAAGCATAAAAAAATCAAGTTCTTTAGAAAACAAACCAAGAAGACAGTGGTGTAAATGTAACACCGGCTCAAATTTTAGGCAAAAACATTCTTAAAATTTGTCCATTTTACCAGTGTCCAGTAATATAGTAAGAGCAATTAAATCCAGAAGAAATATTTTAGCTTGTCAGCTCTAATAAGGGGGACATTGCAGAGTCTCTCAGGAGAGCAGAGATCCAAGCCCAGGCTCAGACACACTATGCTTAGGTCCATTTGCTTGGCTCTGTTAGCCAAGGTAGGACTGTTGTATTACTGCTTAGTGTCCAATCTAGGATGTCCCATGTAACTCTTACTGCACCAAAACCAAAGTGAAATAAAATTTCTATTATCAGAAATGTGGATAATAAATCCTTTAAAAAACATTACAGGCAGCATTTTAAGTGAAAGGAGAAGAGGTGGGTCCAAACACAAACTAATCTCTTTGATCAAACATTACAAAATATTATCAACATCCAAATTCCTTTTTATCCCAGGAGACATTCTTCAGATTGCATAAAGGCATTACATATCTCTATATTTTGGTGTGGGTTATTGACGGTTCACAGCCCTAAAACGCAGCATAGACCTCTTCTGCTTATGCTGTAAAAATACTCTGTGGTCTTGCTTAATAACAGTTGTGGAGAGCACAAAAATAGTCGTGGGGAAGAGCAGGGAGCAGGATGTACTGTCTCCTGGCGAGGTGCTCGGTACACGTTCCACCAAGCTGCAGCTCGGGAAGCTCATGGGCCATGACACAAGCGCACACATGTGCTCCCCCTCCCACCCAGGTGGTATTTTTATTTCTAACCTCCCTTTCCCTGGGTTGCATGGAAGTCTGACAGAGCCAGCAAGCATCACATGGGATGCTTAGGAGTTGGCAGGCTCTGGCCTAAATTTTACCCACTGACCACAAAGTACAAAGCAGTTTAAAGCTTAGGTTGAAGTTTTTGTTAATGAGATGTCATTATAGACGAGGGACATGAGACTGGGAGCATGTGATGAAGCCAAGCCTTGGTTTCTGCGACATGATGAATCTGAGCAATAACCCTCTGCAAGAGGAAGGTTTGAGGGAGCTGTGTGGGCCCAGGTCCCAGGGCTTTGGTCAGCAGACACATCTCCTACCCTACTGCCATCCAAGCACCCTGCAGTCACTACAGCAGTCTTAGTGACCAGCTGGTTCAAGACTACCCCAGTCAAAAGAGCCTTGAGCGGGCTGCTCAATGCATTAAAGCCTTGTATGGACTCAGGGTTTGATGACTGCAGCTCTGCAGGCAATTCATGGCACCTACAACATCCAAAACGTTTGAAAAAAAGCTGTAATGTAAGTTGTTCCGTTGTGTATTATTCCGGAGCCATAAAAACTGGTAAAATAGTAACTTTAAAAATGCCTTTTTCCAGTAGATATTTGTTTCATTTAGGTAATGGGGTTTATTTCAAAGATCAATGCTAAAGACATACATGTTCTCCATTCCTTCACCAAACTGGAGAAGAAGTACTAGCACCACAGAACCTATTTTGTCCTCTTGAACTATGAAGCCACAGCACCAGACTCCTCCTGTGCTTACCAGGACCAACTTCATGGATGTCATACTTATGTAACTCACACTGAAAAAGAACAGAAGAAAAAAAAAAAACCTACTAGTGGAACTCTTAGATGTTTTAAGGAAAAAAAAAAAAAAAAAAAAAAAAAAAAAAGAGAAGGGGGAGAAAGAACAGCCCTTCCTATTCCCAAGTTTCTGAAGATTACTGGGGTCAGCAAGTTGAATAATAAAAGATACTTTAAAATGAAAAGCCATCTTGCATGCTTACTGAATCAACATGATATTTTGTGTGCCCTGGTAGATTTAATTCCCTTTTCAAGCACCCTTAAAAAGTGAATTAGGAAATGGAGGTTAGATCAAAGTTGGCATGGGAAGAAACAAGAAAACAGAACAAAATCAACCACTCATCTGCTATTGAAATGTTTAATCTAAACCTTCTTCTGGTTTAAAAATAGAAACTATTTGTAAGACTATGTGTGCTTTAATCAGAATGCAAGAAACAAGCCAATAATTAAAAGTTCAAAATAAAGGTTTAAACTCAAACATAGTTTTGCAACTGCAGTTCCAGCCAGATTACAAAATTCCTTTCACACAATGCACATAGCACCCTTTGAGACTTAATGACATTCTGCAGCTGGGGTAGTATGAATCCGAGTTCTTTCTGTTCTGACTTATTTACTTCTGCAAGAAAATTCCCCATGGCAACTGGCCAAAGGGGCTTGTCTCCTTAGTGTGTGAAATGTGAGCAGATACAAACTTGACACCATATTTCATCCCCTCGCCTTCCCTCGTGTCTGCATTCCTAACTGTAAATTAAGGGGTGGAACCGACTGTTCTGGGGTAGCAGGAAGCAGTTTATTCAAAATGATAGGAAATGACAAAGGAGGGGGGGGGAAAAAAGCCACATTGCAAAGCTTCAAGACGGTTTCTGAAACTATAGTGAGATTCTTCTCACCCTTAATCAGGACAAGCTGAAATTGTGCAACAGCTGATGCTCTTCTAAAAATGTGACAGTTTTTCCTTTTATTGGCCTTTTAGAGATGCATTTATCTCCGCATCTAAACAGAAATCAGTATAACTTTGTCAATACTCGATAATGCACATCTGTACTTGCTGCAGCACCCCTCTCTAATTACAGTCTCTTTTCAGGAATGCAGTTGGGTTTTTCCTGTGTGGAGGGTCCTCTGAAACACAGAATAGTTCTGAAGCACAGTCTGCCAAAGCTGATTATGAAAGAGGCAATTCGGAACATGGAGCCTCAAGCTGGACTTTAGAAAACAAGAGGCACCTGGGAAATGATGTGCAACTCTCAGAGACTAAATACACTCTGGCAAAACCAAAATTCCCCTAAGGACCTTAGTCAGCCAAGGGTGAAACCACGACCTTGGACACATGTTTACCCTTCTTGGAGCTGATATGCATAATACATCTGCTATTTCAGCTAAGGGATAGCATCACCCTGGTTTTCCCTCCAATTCCTGACTGTGCAGCTATGTTTAGTAATGACACCAGTAAAACGTACTTAAAATACATTTAGTTAACAAGATATATTTTCAGAGAAGAAGAACCTTTTGAAAAGGTTGAAAGAAAGCCTAAAAGAGTCTCAAAATACTACTATCAACTTCTAAACACACTCTAAAATTCCACAGTTATGGATCTATGTCCAGCTATTGTGTCCTACACACTACAGATTTTCAGGCTGCAGGCCTACAAATGGGTGTGACAATATTTTAATTCATTTCACTTGAAATGAGGATGTCTTACTAGAATTTTCAAGGAACAAGACCAAAACCAAACCAGGCCAACCATGTTTGCTTGTTGCTATTTTAAATTTAGAAACAAACAAGAACAAAAGCTTTTGTTCAGTCCAGTGTGCTCTCCATGGACTGCAGAAGGACTCAGCCATTGGTGTCAAGAACAGCTCACAGTAGCTGTGATCACACCTCAGTTCCCCACAGGGGCAGGAATCTTGTTCAGACTGGCTGCAGTGAAGAGGCATTCCAGGGCAGGGAAGCTGAGCCAGGTGAGTACAATCTGCATCCACTTATCCCAACCTGCACAGCACTCCCCATGCTAGCCCAAGCAAGTGAGAACAGATTAATCTGTGAAAAAGTATGCCAAAAACCGTATCAGTGTAATTAACTCTACTCAAAATGTTTACGAAGTTTAGCAATTTAATTCTCATTTAAAGAAATGGAAAACGAGGTTGGAAGTTTTGAAGAAAAACCCAAGAATGTGTTACAAACAGAAGGAATCAACAGGCCAAATTCTGAAGATTTTCTTCTGCCTGTACTAAGGCCTGCTGCAGAAAGTCTCCCATTAACATCTGTGCAACAGTTACTGGATCTGTGAGATGTAGCAATCAAACATGAATGTGATTAAAGCCTGGTTGGCCAGGGTTTATAACAGAAACAGAAATGCAAATGTCAAATAGTGAATGGCAAACTAGAGCTCCCAGATTATTTTTATTTTTTCAGTAGTTCTCTGCAAAATGCAAAAAACAAGTGGTGTAAGAATTTTAAGAGATTCAGACTGTGAATTCTTTTGGTACTGCCAGAGAAGTGTTAGATACAGTTCCTTATGCTTCTAGGAGAATACTCCTGAAGCAACGACTCTTTACTGTGAACAGCAGTTAACTATCAGCTAACAAATAAAAGGAAGAAAGAGAAAAGCCACTGCAGAAAAGCAAGAAAGCTTCAAGTGCAGTTTCATTCCTGAGAGAGAATGGAGGCAGGAAAAGGAGAGGGTTTTTAAAACACCATCCAAAATAGCTGACAAGGAGGAAGGGGAGGGGGAAAATTATTTTGTCTTTTCTCTGAGAAGCAGGGCAGCAATGCCAAGATTTGAGAACCTAGGAACAAAATGAAAGGGGACAGGTAGTCTAGGGTATTTGTAGTTCCACCTTGCCATACACAACAGTATGGCAAAAGTAGTCACACACACTTTTGGTATTGCCATCAGTGCTGTAAGGGTGTGGCACAAGATTTGTTTATTCTGAGGGGAGAGAAGGGACTACTGCTTTACTTCTTCAGCTGTTGAAGCTCCTGCCATGAAAGAACTTGTGAATCTTCAGAACTGAACACCAGCTGAAAGCTGGCAGAAAATCATATAACCTCTGTTGTCTTTGAAACATTTCCAAACCAGACCCTCCTGCTTCCTTGGCTACTAGGAAAGAGAGAGACTGTTGTACTTACTCCAATACTTCACACCTAAGGAGGTCTTAAAAGGCCCACTGTGACCCAATTCTTCTCCTTTACAATAGCAGAAGGATCAGAAGAGAGTAAAAAGTATTGGCTGGGAGGCAGGGAGAGAAACAGCAGAGGGGTACATGCTCAGAGAAGTCCTAGTCCTGCCTCAGTGTCTAAGCAGCATCTCTTGAAGGATTAGCACAGCATATCTGTTCAGAAAAGAACAGGATCACAGGAATTTACATGTTCTTATAAGCTACAATAATAAAAGAACATTTTGAAAGAAACAATAAAAAAAGGAGGAGTTAGGGACAGACAAATTGTTCATCAGCTCTAAACAAGAATTTGGCAATACTAAGTCAGCTGTTTCATATCATTTCAAAATAGATGGGTTTGGGTTACTTTCCCCTTTTCAAAGGTTTTTTTTCCCCCTCCACAGTACCATTACTCAAGTTCGCATAAGAGGTCAAAACAACTAACAGATGCCGAAAAATCACAAACATTAGCTGAGGTTCAAAAGGCAATTACTCTATTTGAAAATGATTTTGACTTCTATTAAAGGGACATGCTTTACATAAATTCTGAGACAGCACAGGCTGGCACTACTACATTTCTGTCAGGAGGGCTACTTTAAGTCACAGTACCCTAAGATCTGTTCCAAGTACTCTTAAGTTAAGGCTCTGTAGGGTCTGAGTCTGTAGAGCTGGGATGAGCCAGGTACTTTTTAAATGCTTTTGAGAAAATAGATCAGTAGTCAACTTTTTCAAAATAGCTTTCATATTTTAAAGTTATCTGTTTGGGGATGTGGGCTGTTGTTTTTGGCTTTTTTTTCTTCTTCTTCTTTTTTAATAGAGAAAATTTTCTAAAGTCAGCACTTGGAAAAGTGGGTGACTTGAGCTGACTGAAAAGCACTCCCTGTAGATGCAGTCTGAAGGAAGTATCAGGCACCATACCATATATTCTCAAATTTACTCAAAACTCCAGTTGATTTTTTGTCCTACAAAGTTCTTGGAATATACAGTGCAGCAACTAGGATTCCACAAATGACTTAAACAACTCAACTCAATGTACTAAATGCATGCTAGGTATCCTAGGGATGTATACACAAGCCTCCTTAATTTCACAGCAGTGTCTTTAATAGCCTGTGCACCATCCTCCCAGAGCAGCTTTCTCTCCTCATGCTTCACTTGCATTCACCACTTCAGTCCTCCCTTTGATTTTGTGTTCCTGAAGGCCAGTGTTTCACATTCACTCCAGTATTTAGGCACAAGATGATGGAGGACAAAGCTGCTAATGGTCTCCAGAACAGGGATGCCTCTGTCCCTTTCCAGGCAAGAAAGGAAAGTGCTATTCCAGAGTGGTGAAGATTCAAACTTTAAGCCAGCTTTTATAATTCCACAACAGCAGATGTCAGGTTTCTCTAACCTGGGAAAAATCAGCCCATAGGGTGTTACTCTCCCTAACATTCCTTTTTCAAAGAGGGCGAGACACTGAAGCCTCCACATCTGTTCACTGAGGTTAGGCCAGTCCCTCAGAAGTGTCCCCATATTTTGATAACTCCACTCAAGCTCACTGTGATTTTGCCCTCAGACCCCACTTTCGGCATGAGCTAAGCCCATCTAGACAAACAGGTCCATTGAAGTTCTAGACCTCCATGTCTAACAGATTCAGCCAAGATAAAAAGCTTAAAGTCCTTTGAGGAGCTTTCACTTCCCTTCATTAACCACAAGGATAATACTGAATAAGGAATCCTGCCTGCATTAGACTTTGCTTTAAAATTATAAGATAAAGAACAAACACTTTTGCTCCTGGGGAAAAGGAATTTGAATATATTTTCACTCTTGTTGATATTTTCAGCTGGCATTTATACAGTTGAGCTTGGCACCATGAGCTTGGCACCTCAGCAACCCATCACAGCTGAGCAAGCAGTTAAATGAGAGCTGAGGCTCTTGTCTAAGCAACATCCCACCAAAGAATTCTCAGATGGCAGAAATTAACAGAAGCAAAAGAGTGAGATCGATGGCACTCTCCCAGACTGATCTTGAGAAATGCCCTGGAGTTAAGGCATTCCTCTTAACTTGCTTGTGGACTTTTTTTGAATCACTCTGCCACATTTTACCCCAAGGAGGACACTATTATCGACAGGCGATCTCAGGCAGCATCAAGTTGCTGAGAAATCAGTAGAGATGTCTGCCTGCAGAGTGAGAGCTTCCTTTCTCACTCGTGGTGTTATAATCTAAAATTGCACTCAGCTGTAGTAGAATTTCAGAGCATTTCAATTTCCATTCCGACATGCAGCACAAGAGTGCCTATGGAGCCAAAGGAATTTGGGCCAAACCACTGAGAGTTTTCATCTTTACTAACATGCACTTGACCACACACTGCTGGGCAAGGCATGTAGTCAGCATTGCTTATATCAGCTTACTGTAAAGACCACAGACTTGTAAATTGTGAAGTTTAGTCTCACACAGAATTGGGAAGGAAAGGAACTTCTGCTGATGTTGTGCTGAGTAGCATTTTTGTTTCCCAAAAAAGGAAGTGTCCTCATAATAGTAACACTGTTGGATGTATTTACTATCAAGCTCACCAAGGCACTTGCTTTTCCTTTTTATGTTATTTGTATCTTTCACCACAATCATATTAGCAGCTGAGCAAACATTCCTGCTTTGAGGGAGCAGGTTAAAAATACTGCCTCCTACTTAAAAAATGTTCTGCTCATTGGGAACAAGCCTATGCTACAGCTCCTCAGCACTTCACATCCACCCATCTCAAAGGACTTCACTCTCAGAGTGAGAGTATATGCAACTTCCCTTCTGAATAGATAACTAGTTTAGGAAATGAGGAAATATGCACCATTTATTTTTAAAACTGGTAGCCTAGAGTGAGGCTTCTAGGCTTATTGTCTGCTTTTCCAGAAATAGAAAACTTCCATTATGCATTTTCAAAAATGGATATTTAGCATCTCTGAATTTCAGCACTTTTTTAGGTATTAAGGTTGATTTTTACAATATTGACACTCATATCTTTTTCAGACAGTCATCCAGCTAAATTAAAAGATAATTTTTGGTACAAGTTATTTATTTAGGCATAAACATTGGCCAAGTCTGCAAATACAGATGTAGTGATTTGCACTGATAATAGGGAGACTAATTATCACTCTCTACAACTGAATCTTAAATCTATATAAATCAAGGTTCCCCAAAAAAGCAAGATGATTCACAGACACAAACACACACTTGTGCAAGCAGATTTTTAGGAGAGGGACCAAGAACAACAGTACCTGCTTCCATTGCTACCCCTATCCAGCCAATTCCAAACATTGCTCTCCCAACCAAAGCCCTTTAATGAAGCCAATAAATTGAAAGACTTATAAGAAAATACAAAATAATGATCATTCTGGGTATGTTCTTATTCTGAATAATAAGAATTTCATCTAAATAAAGCCAGGCTTAAAATTCCCTTACCAGAGAAGCTTTCAAATGATTTATCAAAATTCTGCTTCAGGTATCAGAGTAGTAACAGCACTGTTACAATCTCAATCCCACTAATTACAAATATCAGTTCAATCTATAAACCCAACCTTTCATCTCATTGTTCCAATACAGCTTGATTTGGTTTGGCTGCTTCCTGAGCTTCCAGGCTTGGAAGAAGTAAAGAGTTGAAACTCAGCCTGAGCACATGCAATGTTCTTCATTTTACCTCATAAACACCGTGCTCCTAGACATTAGTGGAATTGCATTTGAATGCAGTACTCTGGGGTAAGGCAAAGGCCATGAAGCGTTCCCACGTGTAATAATCACTCTAACAGTGATATTAAACACAAACCTCCTAGCACCATGACAAGGCAGAGCTATAGCCCATGCCAGACCAGCTACTGGATACAGTAGTTTAACACTGTCTTGGTGGACAAATCTGGATCTAGGATTCAGATCAATATATAGCAAAATGAATAGGATAGGAAAATTTTCCCCCAAGACCCCAACAACATCTAGTTCGGGTTTTGATATGAGCCAGTATCAACAGCAAATAGAACAAATTAATATTTTTTCACATGATAAAAATCAGAAATTGCTGTCTTTGTAGGAGCATTCATTGCCCCTTGCAAGACCAGAAAGTACAGGAACTGCCAAATTTTGGGGAAAAGTTCACCCTTTCATTATGATCCTCCAACAATCCAGATATATACTTTCCATCTGCAAGGAGTCCACATCTATGGATCAGTCCACTGGACTTTCGTGAGCACAGTGAACAGTTATCCTTTTTCTACTTGCTTAATTAAATTCTAGATTATAAAAAAAAAAAAGAAAAACCAAGAAAAATCCAAGACTTACACTTGTTTCTCCTCTCAAAGGAAAATTCTTAATTAAGTTGCAATCTTAGTTAGTACACAAGAGTATAATAAAGTACAAGGAAATAAAAATTCCAGCATAACAAAAGCAGGATGTGTGGAAAATATAAACAACTTGATTCAGTAAGTATGCAAGGGATTGATGCCTGTTTGTCACCAGATCTGCCCAAGCTTCCCCCTGGAGTGAAACTCAAGAAGCATACATGGACAAAAGCATGTCAGGGCTTGGTGGGGAAGCCAACACAAGAATAGCTGCAGTAGTAACAGTGTTCCACATCCATGAAGATCTTGGGTTACCAAGATAAATTCAGCTACAAGACTCACCCTTGTGAATTCTTAACCCTTTCACTGCAGGATACCCTCACACATGGTAGTACAGGGAGAGAGTGAATGCTAGGGAACCTCAGGAAAGGCTGTTTCTTCTGGCTGACAATGATACATCTGCTATCACTCAGATTTAATCTTTCTAGAAATTTAAGGTCTTATTTAAGAAGTAATGGATATTGTTGTGGTTATAAAGTACTTTGCCTTTAAACCATACTGATGTGATTAAGTTGGTTATTTTCCTCACATACAACATAAGCATAAGACCTGCTTATCCCAGTCTCCACAAATGAAAAATTAAAATAACAAATTTTTTTAATGTTTGTTTATACTTTCTCCAGGCCATTTTTTGGAAGATTTCACTTCCTTCAACTAATAAAGGACATCATTTGAAGCAATGGCTTTCTTTTCCATTTTCCAGATGCCCTGCTAGCTGCAGTGTTAACAGGCAGCAGCTACAATTTTCTTATCTTTCTGAATTATAATATTACGAAACACTTATTTCAAATTTTTCAGTTTTATGCCAGCTAGAACCTCTAATCTTTGCTTTTAACAGTAGATTAGTGAAGACAATATGGAGAAAAGAACATTCCATCACCAAGGCATCTCATTAAATTTCTTATTTTTAAAAGATATAAAATAAGACCTCTTAATAAATGCTTTATTGTGTGCTTGACTGTGGGTTTTTAAAAAATTCATTTTTGTATTTGTTGTACAAGAAGTAGATAAAGTGGAATATTTGAAGAAAAAACTTGTATTTTGTTTTTCTCCTGAAATTGAGCACAAGAAATGGAGGAAATATTGCAACAAAGCCTACTGGTACAGTAGTCAGGTTCAAAACCTATCAATGGGTCAAATTTCAGCTATGTTTCTATCAACAGAGGCTTGCTGCATTCTTGCTCTTCCAGAATTTTATTCTGTGACCACTCTGTCAGCGTCAATGCTTCATGTGTAACATGGGGATCCATAAATAGTGCCCTCCATGACAAGAGAACTGCAGGAATAGAGCCATAAATTTTGGGATAAGTGAAAAACAAACATTGAAAGATGACATGCAATTATCGAGACAACAAAACTCACGGTAAACATCAAGACTTGTGGTCCACTGAGAAGGATACAGAATTAAGAGTCAGGTTTATGCCAGATAGCTCGCAAGAACAGGGAACACAGAAAGCTCCTTGTGGCTTCTTAGCAAAAGGGTGAGTGTTGGTGTACCTTTCTCCTTCCAAACAGCTTTTCTGAGGCTGCAGTGGAAAAATCCCTGATACTAGACTGAAATATAATAGACTACCCCATGTACAAAGGCTGGGAATGCCAGCTCTATCCTAGCAGCAGCCAATCCTTCCTCACTCAGATCCAAGCAGTCAGGTTGAATCCCACCCTGAACTATTCACCTCCTCTCCAGCACGCTTCCCTTCTAAATATAAACTGCACTGCTGACATGATTGCAGCTGGCACTATCTTTTCAGATGTTTTCCATGTTGTCCTTGGTTTTGTTTGCTATGTTAGATCAGGCAAAATTCTGGACTAAGCAACAAAGAAGTAGCAAAAATATATGGATGAAACAAAAATAGAGATAAAGAAAGCATAGGAACCAACGGATGGGTGTAGGAAGGGAGGAAAAGAGATTCATAGAAAGCAAGTGATTTGATGAGTCTGAATTAAGTTGAGCTAATAATATTATCTGAAACATTAAATATCTTGCAAGTGTTAGAATCTGTAATTCTAATAGTAACAAAGCTGTACACTGTGAATAGACATGTTTGCACCAGAGACATTTGAACTCATTACTCATTAACAAACTAGTCAGGTTCCCCTGGTACTTGAGCAGCTAGAAGGAAAACCTACAGGAGAAAAATTACAGACAGCAATTGCCTGCAGCTTGTGTCATTCAGGGGAAGTACACAAACTTCAGCTAAATTCTGTGTACACAGCTGTGGGAGTACATAAAAATTTAAAAATTACAAGCCTTTCTAAGAACTCACAGCAAAATGCAAATTAGGATGAATAAAAGCAGGAAAGCGTTATGTACCCTAACAGAGGAACTCTCTTGTGCTATTAGATCTCTAGCTTCATGAAAACCCACCTAAAGTGATAGCAGTAAGAGGCTGCTTCTTTCTCTGTTGCAGAGTCGTGAGCACTGCCATGGTATGCAGACAATCCAGGAGTGGTTCAGCAATCATCCAGTCACTCCTGATTTTTCCATGGCCATAAAAATAGTGGAGGTGTGAGTTTTGGAGGTGAAGCAGCAGGAACAGGATTCAGAGTTCTGAGCCAAAGAAAGGGAATGGGGATAGACCTGCTAAAAAACTATACCAACCCAAAACACACGTGTGAAAAGATGCCAATATTAGCTGAGCAACAAACGGACCACAGAGAGCTGAAAAATGCCAGAGCCCTGTTTTCCCAACATAACCAGCTGTCACTGACTGCAACCTTACAAAGAGAAGGAGTTTCTTTACTGAAGGAAGTTTAGGAGACAATGTATCTTGCAGTGTTACAGTTCCTTCCATGCAGGGCTTGCATGGCCAAGCAGGAGGGCAAATGGTTAAAAGGTGTAATCGATTTTCATTAAACAGCTGAAGTCCCAGTACCTACATGCTCTAGATGCATTTAATTGTAATACTTGGGGCTGCTGCACTTTTCATCATGATTACAAATAAACAACCTTTTCCATTAATATTTTACACAATTTTCTTACATCTCCCTCTTCTTTTAACATTGCATACCACTTAATCCACCCAAACACTTGCACAAACATACAGGGAGAGGAGGGAAGGGGGGCCCTTGCTGTTTGAACTAGTGTACTGTTCATCATAAAATGTTCAGGCAGAAGCTAGAGTACAAAATCATGTAAACATATCAAGCTGCAATAAGTATAAGTTTATGAATTTGAATGCTTTTACACACTTGTTACAAGCTCAAAAGGAACTTTAAACTTGTAGCTTTATTACTGTGATACCTTCTGTTTCTCTTTCTTCAGATGGACGCTTATCTCGAAGACTGGCCCTATGCACGTGGAAGGTCATTCAGCTGTAAAGACAAGTGAGGAAAGAGTGATGAGGTAACAAAATAATACTGGCAGAAGAAGAGGATTTCGTTGTTTGGAAAACAATAATAATGTCCCTACATTCGTAAAGGATCATGCCCTGTGAGCTTTGTTTTGCTCTCTTTTTCTGCCGCCAGGAACACAAGGATAACCAACAAAATCCCAGCTGAGGGTTACTGTACACATACTTGAATGAATGAGAACTCTTTAATGCATTTAAGAGTTAGTAACATTATGTACATTATAAATAAAAAGAATAGGACAGTTTTGTGCCTAAAAAAAGTCTCTAAATACTATGCTTCAGGACACAAACAGATTCCTTTCAGCAGTCAGCCTAATTTATATCCTCTATACCACATTATACAATAACCAGTTACTCATAAAGAGCCTTTCTTGCTGGAAAGCACTAGATATTCATTGTCACTTGGGTACTAGGACACAAATTGCCAAATTCAGAAAACCACAGCTCCTGTTTTTCTGTGATGTGTCCTTAGCTAGCAAAGGATAAAATTCAGAGACTAATGCCCTATTAAATGTCCTGTTAGATAACTAGTGCTACACCACTAATATCAGTTAACTCTTTTTTACAGGGTCCAGAGAGAAACCCCAGCCTCCCAGCATATCCCCCTGCACAAGGTTACTCCCTTACCACAGTGAGATCTGTAAAAGAAAACTGTCTGCACCTCTCCCGTTTCATTGCAAATGCCAGCATTTGGCTGCAAATGCACCACTTCCACTGGAAATTTAAGCTAACACATGTGACTATGTCTGGAAATCACTGAGGGCACACACTGCTTTCCTCAAACCCTGCTGAGAGGGGAAAGCATAAGGCAAGAACAGTCTCAGCTTCTGCAGCTTCAGCACTGCTGCAAACTTTTCTGCTCTCTTTTCTGTTCAAAGCTGTGACATCTGGGGTTGCAAACTAGCACCAACAAGAATTTCTAATTTGTCTCTAAGCACATACAGGCAAAGGTGTCTCAGCTCAATAAATCAAGATTACTGACTCATGCACTAGCTTAGAAGTATTCCTTTTTGTGCTTATGAGGAGAGGGAAGGAGGAGAAGGAGGGAATAGGAGGAAAAGGTGCAAGATTTCCCATGGGCTGTTAATATGTATAAGCAATTAATATTTCTTAACAGGCTGAAAAATGAACTGAAATGGAGCAGAAGACCAAAATCTACTAAAAACAAACAAAAAATCATAAAGAACAACCTGGACCTTGCATGTTATGTATGTGGTACAACTAGGGAATTTTAGGTATGACTGTTGGTAATTATTGCTGGTGGCAGAAGTTGGATGAGAGCAGATTTCTGCAGGCTAAACACTCCAAGTGTGCCGTGAGGGGGTGGAAAGGCTCTGTGTAATTATACTCCTTGCCAGCCCACAAAAACAACAGCCACCCGCCACTCCAGCCCAAAGATAAAACCTGGCAGAAGGGGACTAGACATTCACACTAATCTGCAGGCCTTCTGTTTCAAATGACATGTGCTTGTAAACAAACAAACAAAAGTACATTTGGGGTTTCAGACTCTGACAAGAATAAAAAGGAGACTTTTTTTTTTTTTTTTAAATGCATGGGCTAAAATCCTAATATGCAAACCATCAAACTCTAATTGCTTAAATTACTAAAAATGCCTTGCAAAATTACAGCAAATACTCTGCCTAATGGCTAACATGAAGATATTAAACTGCAAATTAATGACAACTCTCTATGACATTAGCAAAGGAGACTTGAGAATAATGAAAAATTAGATCACTCTGGAGAACAGACAGGAAAATGCATAGCTCTCGTGCATTGCCTACATGTTTGCAATGAAAACCACACAAAATTTGCCTGAGTTCAGATTTCATTGCAAACATGAAACTTAGCTCAAGGGAAAATTTGCTAATGTTTGCATAACTATTCAGTCAACTGGGACCCAGCCTCAAGCAAAGCTTTATGATCTTAAGAACTATAAGAAATGTACAGTTTCACATCAAAACTAGGTAAAATGAGGAAAAAAAAACCCAGTTTCATTTTGAATTATTATGACATTTTAAATAAAACTACAGGGGCAAATATAATAACACAGGCTGCATGAGCACAAGTGAAGACTGAGGAAGATGTGCTGCCTAAAATAATCATAACACTTTTAAAAAGTTTAATCTTGCTCTAGCAAGGCCTGTCAGAAAAAAAGCTGTTCTCATGCTCACAACACACCTTGAGGGACAGGGCAGGGGGCACACCCCAGTTCCATGTTCTAGGTAGGAAATTGAGCCACAATGGTTACACGTGAGCAATAAAGCTTGACTGTGAACTTAATTTCTCATCTAAACATCCTTCCTCTCACTCAGATTTGCTTCTGCATGCAAAGCCAATCACACACACACACACACACACCTGTTTCAAGCAGCACATTAACTCTAAAGTTAGTCATTTGGATACCCTCACATCTTCCTATCAGCATCTGGTGCCCTCTATTTCCATGCAGTACTTTTTAAAGCAGTTTGCTTCCATGTTTCTGCTTCTCCTTTATTGAGTCATTCTGGGCTTTGACATCACTGCAGCTGAATTCAGCCTGCTGGGGATATTTAGTGATGGAAACTAATGAGCAATCAGACTGGCCTACAAAATAGTTGGCAATGCTCTAACTGTCCAAAAAGAATTCTACTGAGTGTGTTCCTTTATACAGAGTCACTTAAACACCCTCTTACATACTGCACAACCAGAGGCTGACACTAAGTGAAGAGAAAAATAACAGTAAAATGTATTCTTTGTATGTCAAAGTAGGATTTTACATTGAGATAAGTAACAGAAGAAGCATGGCTTATTTTTATCTCAGTATGCATAATTGCAGTCAGACGTATAAACTGTCAACACACTGCTAGGGAGCGGGGGAGAGTAGAAGGGGATTTTTTTTTTGGCAGAAGGAAAGGAATGATTTTCTGGTTTGCTTTGGTTTTACAGTGAGTTAGTTATCGCAAGATCCATATTCTTGTATCAGAAAAAAAAATCCCCATTTTATGGTGAAAACATAATTTTTAACCTCCACCATGTGAAGGTAATGATGGAAACATTAACAGTCACTCTCCTTTGAGAGTAATTTATTCCTGGAATAGAGTAGGCTCTGCCAGCAAAATTACATTAAAAAGTGAACAATATTAGAAAATCCCAATGACAAGGACTATTTAGCAAATTACACAGCTAAGAAGAATTTTCTGACTAATTTTGTTCCCCAAGATAAAAAATCTTAAAAGGTTGAATTCCCCAAATGGAAAAATCACTTGGCCCAGATTATAAAATACACAACAGTTTCTTCTGTTTAAACACAGCACAAAGGCCTAAACCACATAAGAGAGGGACATTATTATTCAGAAGCATTCTGGAGCAATAGCCACGTTGCAGCTCGAAAGTCTGAGGTAGTACTCATGGGCCTCCCCACATTCTGGGCTTCCCCACATTCTGGTTCTGCAGAGAGTCACACTGAGAACTAGCATAGCTGCATCTCTTCAGCTCCTTAGCAGGTCCTGTGAGATCCCCTAGAGCACCATTCAAATCCAGGAACATATTTTCCATTTCCAGCCCCATTTCTGCTAACACGAGCATCTTGCAGCCCACCCACCCTGCCCCCTTGAGCATGGTGTGGACGTGTGCTTTGCACTCAGCATAAATCAGCTCCAAAAGCAGACAGACCCTGGAGTCACAACTTTAAATGATGCCTAAATTTCATTTTAAACCTGAGCCAGGGTCGCCGCCTGTCCTGGTTCACTTCTCTATTGTATCACCCCAGCAACAGCTGGTAGATGTGCTCTGAGTGGCTTGTCTCTTGGCACCTCCTGGAAAACTCTCTTTCCTTGTATGAGGAATTGCTCTAATTCTTCCATTTGCTTCATTCTGTACAGGATTTTAGGTGAGCCTCACAGATATCACCTGAACTTACCAGGACATTGTTAATACCCAAAGAACAGAAATTCTGGTTCTGGAATAAAGCAAAGTGTCAGAGTGACCTACTGTAAACCCATTTATAGCACACCCTGAACTGAAGGCACGTGATTCTGTCAAATGAGGTATCAAGTAAAGGGGCCCTGTCAGCAGCCACTGCTTTTCTAAACTGTTTCAATAAATCTGCACAGTGTTTCCTTAAACATCTAAGCCTCTCAAAACCCCTGTGCAATTTTCCTTTTCTACATGCACATGTCATAGAGACAATCAAAAATAAATAACTCTTCCTTAAGATGATGGACACTTGGCAAAGACAACTAGAGTTTCTCAAGGCAAATTCAAGAGCAGACAGGCTAAACAGACTTTGAGAGTCATAAGCTAGACACAAAAGTGGCCAAAGAGAGCCAAAACCCCAACACAGGGAGTGCATCCAAATTTTAATGAACTATTTCAATCAGCAAATCCTGGAAATTCAGGATTCACCCAATAAACTCAGAATTTGTCCCCCAGATGTCCATTAAAGATGTCCATTAACTGATGAGACATTTTTAAAAGGCTTTAGGTCTTCTTGGCCTGGCTTTTTTTTTTTTTTTTTTTTTTTTTTTTTTTTTTTTTTTTTTTTTTTTTGTGGGGAATGAGTAAGTGCCGAGCACCATAGGCCAACCAGAGCTCAATATGTTTTATGTACATAAATGAGCATAAGAAACAAAACACAGAGGACCATTTTGTATTATTGTAATTACAGTTGATAGACTCCAGAAGAACAGGCTTTATGACACGTCAAAAGAAAGATGAACATGCAAACTTAAACTATGCACTTGGTGTGAGCTTCATAATTATGCACTCTGAGTCTCTCAGAGCTACAGGCCATCAGCCAAGAGCTACATAACTCATTTGGCAGCAAACAGGTACTGAAGAAATCCATCAAAATCCATCATTAGCTTTTTTTGGTTGTTTTTTTTTTTCAAGGAATGGCTTGAAGTACTTTGGAAATGTTTTTAAGTCCCCTGGCTGCCATAACTAAGTCACCTTTCAGCCTTGACCACTGTTTCTATAACAAGAAGCATCTAGAATGAATCTTTTCTGCCATGTTGAACAGGCAAGTTCCTGACTTTACCTCTAAAAACTCTTCCCCTCTCCTCACTCATTCCTCACCACAGTACCAAGTAATTCTATTTTTAGCACAGGAGGAAGTGTCAAGAGAGACTGTCAAGGGTGGCGTACCACAGAGCTGACCCACCACAGTTTTACATACATTTAATAAAACAATTATCTTCAAAGCTCTTTGTTTTCTCAAAATAGAAGTCTTCAAGACTTCAGGAAGCACAATGAATAAAGGGGGAAAATGCAGTTATTGGTGAGAAAGAAGACAGGCTTGCTGCTGCCAGTATGGCGAAAACATAAATGCTGAAAACACTTCAGCAAAAAAGGGGGATCTTTTTGCTATTATTTATTTTAATAAAAAGTGAGAAGTTCTTGATCACTATTTTTTTTAACAGACCGTGGCATAATTTCAAAGCTGCTGGTAAATGTTTCAAAACTCATTTGAATAAAGTAATGCAGATCTAAATTTAGCCTCTTGCTGTTTTAATCCTGTCAAACTTTTTTTGTGGCAAATGTCTCTCTAGCATCATTCCAGTCTGCTTCTGTGGCCCTACTCATTTATCTTGCTTTGAAAGAAAAAAATCCACTTTTGGAAGATGGGCGACCAAAACTTTGGAGTTCTGGTCTTGTAAAGAATCACGCAGACACAAAAGTTTTCAGTATTACATTGATCATGCCCATGAGTTAAATGGAGAGGGACAGACTGTGACTTCACATTCAATAATTGAATTACAGAAAAAGCACAAGAAAGGTCTTGCCAAATCAAGCCCTCTCCACACCACCCTAACAGGGAAAGGGTCTGTATTATAGAAAGCCTCATAACATTTATCAGCTGTAATCCCTGTTGTCAGAATTCCCAGCAAAGAGCACAAGTGGGCTGAATCCTTGGTATCCAGAGAAGTCAGTCACCTGTCATTAACAGAGTCCTGTAGGCATCTTGATGATGTCAGGTTCAAATAAACATGTTTCACAAACATTATTAATACTCTGATCTTTTGCAGCTTTCCTAAAAACACACAATTTACAAATACTCCAGAGAGAATTTTCTTATGTATAACAGGTTATACATATGAAAAGCATACAAAAAGCAAAACAGGTTTCTGCAGGAGCACAGCATTTTTCACATTTGCCAGTGGCACATGAGGGAAATGCATCCCTAAGGGCCCTCTGCTTTGGTCTCCAATATTCCTGGTTCTACTCTCAATATGTCAAAAACTCTCCTGCTCCTAATTTTCCACTACAGTGTCAGGGTACAAACATTGGGAAGAAGAAATCAGATGTAGAACTGGTTTTCAATTGCTGCTGCAGGGCTGAGATTTGAGAGAGGTGCACAAAACCCACATTGCCATACCTTGTATTATGTAAGAGCAAATGCAGCCCATGTTTGACTGGGGCAGCGGGGTAGCTGCCACCACAGCCCATGGCAGAGGCACCCACACCACCTCCAGGACAAGAAACTGATGCAAACCCAGCAAATCAATGTCTTCACAGAGGAGTAATTACAGAGGAGGCAGACTTACCAAAATAATTTTATTAGTGTAATGTTAACAACATACACCACAGCATGGCGTACTTTTCCCAACATGACAGTGACTGAGTGCCATCATTGTCACACATCAGCATCTTTCTAAAAAAGGATAGGAGAGGTTGGCTTTGCACTCCAGCAAAACATTTGAATTTAAGTAGCTGTGTGGTTTCTTAGTCTTTAGCCTGCCTTTGGGTAACATTTGAAAGTGAAAGGATCAGAACAATAAATCTGGATGTCACAACAAAGGGTTCATCTGACAAATCTAACAGACTGATCTGGTAACTATCAAAAAGTAAGAAATGAAATCTCCATGTAGATTATTTGCAGAACTGGCAGCATGAAACTTGACTCAATGGTGTCTTTATATGTTTATGTAGGCATACATACATGTATAAAATCACTTATCAACAAGTTTTTAAATTTTATTTTCAGCCACAAGAATTCAATAAGTGGTATCACTTTAGATAAACCACCAGCAGTGCAGAGAAAACTTAAGTTTAAATAAAGCAAAAACTTTGCTCATACTTTTCTTTATGCTTCTCCGAATTTAGAGATAATCACTACCATCAAGAGAAGGATTTATTTCTTGCACTCTCCTTTTGATAAATAGAACATTCTAGATGACAAATTGCACAGAATTATCATTATGTGTACTCAAATATCTTTTTGCATGCTCAGAACATACAGGCTGAACTGTGCAACATCAGAACTGCTCCAGCTTGCCAAATTCCAGGATGCAAGTTGTAACAGTGGTGCAGTGAAGCTTTGCCGTCCTATAGTACCTTGATAGCAGGGAGGACCCTAGTACTGTCTGTTTCCTGTGTCAAACCACAGCAACATCCACTCATGGCTATTGTTAGTAATAAAAGATTGAAAAATATCATTCACCATTGCAGATGCACAGCCATAGGTGCTCCAGGCTTCTACAAAAAACCATTTTAAAAATTGATGTTGGCAAATTTTTTGGACTACAGATGCTGTCTCAGCCCTTCTGATTCTCCATTAACAATTATAACAACTTTCCAGATGAGCAAACTGGTAAGTACTGGACCAAAAATACAGCACAGGAATAGTCCCATGGAGATCAATGGACTACCCAAATGCATTAAATTTAGCAGGAATGGTGCCATATGAATATTAATTTGTCTTCACATTGATCAACTAGAATTCTCATAAGGTGTTGAAGGACACATTTCCTTTTCAGAGAAAATACCCTCAATTCTTTGCTTTTCAGAGGGTAAAAGAAAGAAGGATAGTCTATATGCAAGGAGATGCTTTTAGTTTTGTCTCACTGAACTTCCAGGACCCACAGTGTGAGGTCAAAATGCATCCATTTCTTGGATTTGGTTGTTTCCAAATAGTTATTAGTTGTCCCTGACTGTTGGCATCTAAAAAAATAAATAATAAAATAACAAAATAATAATATAACCATGCTTTGTTAATGGGGCTTTAGATACACGTCCAATTCCTCAATTTTCCAGAAAAGCCATCCAGGAGAAACAAAACTCCCTAACTAATCTGCAGCTTGGAAACATCTATTAAAAACCAGAATTTGTGTAAATAATTTGTGATATGGTCAGGTACATCTCAAAATCTGATCTCCATTTAGATGTCAAGAGTCCTTTGCATCAAGCACCTACTAAACAAGTGACAAATCTGTTTTCTCTTTTCCAGTTCAAACTTAGATACACATATCAGCTATGCACTGGGGCATGGGTATCATTAGAAGTGTGTTCCCAGTCTATGTCCCCATTTCACAGCAGGATACACAAGCTTGCATTGGTTTCTGCTGCATCTGCCAAAAGACTCAGAATGACACAGATCTTTAAATCAGAAAACATGTGCTGTGCATTTAAAAGCTTGCTCAGCTCTATTTGTTATTGTTAGATCAATGAATAATAACACCCCATTTGTGCGTTTCATTATGAAATGTTACATGCTCACATAGACCTAATCATACAGTCCATCGAGTAAGCAAAATTCAGAGGAAGAAAATAAAGGCTGATATTCGAGCACGACAATAGTGTAAGAACCACAGGGGACTTCCCCCTGCATTTCAAACCTTCTTGGTAACTGCCCTAGCACTGAATATGGAAATGAACTGGACCACAAACCTCTGAAGAACAGATTTGCAAACACCTACTGAGGCTCAACAGCCATAAGATCTTCCATTCATTACAGGACCATCTAAATAACTCCATCAAAAGACACTGCTCTGTTTGAAGTTCCCAAAGAGATTTCACCAAATGAATGAAAAGAGAAAATAAGACTTCTTACATGATGAAGGCAGTAAGCAGAGGAAGAACAGAACTGCTGGAAAGATCCATGGATCAAGGTCAGTTGGAAAGGCTGCTCATGAAGACTTCAGCAAATCCTGACACAGGCAGGCACAGCCTGTAGTTTCCCAGCAGCTCAAGCAGGGCCTCTGTGTAGAGCCAACACCTTCCTGAGGCAGAAGCTGCAGAACCTGGCTCAGTACCTGGCTTTAGGGGACTCAGCCCTCTCTCCCCAGCCATGCTATGACTACAGAACACCTGAGCACACTCTGTAGCAACTTTGGACCCTTTGTCTCCCACTTTTCAAATGCTGATGGTTCTCTAATGATGGTGCAGGTCTTGTGTTTTTCATCATACAAAAATACACTCTTCACAGGGTCAGACAAGTGTGTCACCACAGAGGCAGAGCCTCTTACAGTTCTCCATGGAATTTGTGTTCCACAGCAAATTTTATGATTACTAATTATGAAGAAAGGGAAAAAAAAAAAAAAAAAAAGAAAAAAAAAAAAAAAAAGCTGTATTACAAGACCTGATCCTTCTGTTTAGAGCTTCTCAGTCGCTTATGATGGCTAAGGATCCAGTCCCTTAACACATTTTACTGTCGCTGTCCTTCAGCAGAGAGTGGTCAGCCCTAATGGCTTTGGTGTGGATGAAAGTGCAGTGCCACTTTATGGCTATTTGCAAGCACCATTTCTCATCCCCAGTGCCAGTGTCACACACCATTTACTTTGGCTCAGTGCAGCGCAGGAGAGAGCACGAGGCTTCGGGCCGCACTGAGCACACCGTGTTCTGTAGCACTTCCTACACTAACACTCTGTACTGAAAACTATAGTTCCCTGCTAGGAAAACTCCTTTTCACCAACTTGCAACAGACAGGAGCAAACAGACTCCAACTCAGAGCTCAGAAGGCTATCTAAAGAGATGAGGAAAGCCTCATTACAGTTTCTTGCAGCTGTCATTGCAAGCACTGACATGCCTCATAAAATCAGCATGGTAACTATCATTTTCTTTTGAGGTCTAGTGATAGCAGCTTTCTTGTGTAACATTTTCTGATTCTTGCACCAGCCATATCAGGCATCTTCGCTATTTCAGCAGCATCAGCACAAACAACTTCCTAAGTAGTCCTATTCTGCCAGCTGAAAAAGATGGATTTGTTTATTCATTCAGACTCATTAAACTAGCTAAATGTTGCCTTTGCCTTGGAAAATACCCTACAATTATTAGGCAGCCACAAGAAAAATGAGCATCAGTTTTCCACAAATCTACCTGTACACTGAAAGAGACCCTGTGGTTTCCAGTGCAAGGCTGAGGGGATCAGTGATACACAGCTTGCAAGCTCAGGATACACTTACTAAGTTATTCAATGAGCCTGTACAATTCTGTCTTTCCTCTTAAATGTAAATAGCCTGGACGTAGGGAAGAAAAGACAGCATATCTGAAAAGAGTGAAGTATCCTTCATTCTTCCTCTAAATCTGCGGATATTTAAGAGACATCAAGAGATGAGAAGGTCAGTTTCCCTAAAAGCATTATGTGAGGCTTCATGAATGAGGAACTGTGTTCCAGAAAACTGTCTCTCACAGCACAAATACCAGGTTTAAGCACAAACCCTTTTCCTTCCAGCACCTAATGCCTTCATGAGCTAGAATACTGCAGGCAGCTGTACTCCTGGTTTGGTATGGCAACTCTATCCTGAATACAAAGCTTTGCAGAAAAAAGTGACAGAATTTTGCTGCAGGCACTATAACTAGACAACTTTTCTCTGAATAGATGGAAAATGTGGGGAATATGGAAGAAGCTCAAGAGACAACATTTGGTATGTGAAAGATTCAGATGCTTTATTTGGAGTTCATTCCCAAATCTTTCTGATATTTTGTGCCTCTTCATTTCAAGAGAGAACCAGGACATATGCACTGGTTTTTATTATTTCCATCATCCTCCACATTTTCCTGGAAATAATACCACAGAGAATACCAGCCTTGGCATCAATCATCAATAAGCCCCAGGTTCAACAACAAATACTGCATGACATCTTGCATCCCATTTTTATTCAAATCAGCATCAGGTCTTCACACAGAGGTAATCATAGACAGCTCCAACAAATATATGCTTAGTAAAGGCATAATGTAATACGCATTGAAAGAACAGTGATCTGACAATCCTACAAATTAAATTTGTTTGGCCTATGTCAGAAATCAAATATTTGTGACAATTCTCAGTCTCTTTAACACCTTTTACCTCAAATTTAAACAGGACTACAGTTGGCTCAACATCTTACTAGCTTTGTAAAGAGGCAACACGGAAATGACAAAGTAAACAGGCATTTATGGATACAGATATTTTTCTGGGGAGCTGACACCCAAAGCCAAATGATATTTTTATTAGCAATTTAAGTTACAATTTTTTGTCCATTTGGCCTTGAAAGAAAGCATTGTCCTGACACTTTTCTTGCTCCTCCCTCTATGCAATGGCATTGATTTTCTCAACTGAAAACATGGTGCCAGCTCCCAGCCATGGGCAGTGAGTCAGTATACCTGGGAGACATCAGCTGTAACTTGCAAAAGGTAATAGATGATGCCTAGAGCAAAATGTATATGAAGTAGTACTTTTTCTGGAGCTTGGCGACGTTACACTACTGCTCAAGAAGGATGGGTAACTGGTTATAGATGAATAGAAAAGTTAGCCTGCAAAAGTCTTCAAACAGTCCTTGAGATTATTACACCATCTTACTGCCGCCCCAAGGCAAGACAAACTCTCTCCTGCCTGATGGTTGTCTAATCTACTGGAATTTCTATTACTGGAGGTCCTTTAGAGCTTCCCCAGACAATTTTTACCAGCTCTTTATCATCTATCTTTGCCGGTAGAACTGACCTAAGCCTTTCTTGTGCTAGTTTATGCCCATTAACTTCCTCTCCTACCTGCCAGGGCCATGGTTACCAAATTGACTTCTTTGCAGCTGCTTGGTACGTACTTCAAATCTATGATTTCCTTTCTCAGGTAGGTTAAGAAAATCTGATTTCAATATTCCATGCAGATGTTTCTTCAATCCCTTAAACCTCTATTTTAGTTCTTCTACTCAACTGATTATACCTGCAACAAATACTTAAACCTAGGGCAGTAAAGTGAGATCAGAAGGTTCATTTCATGAAGCTCGAAAAGCTGTGGGACCTTTTAGAACCTTCCAAAACACCTGCCTTCATCCTCCTTGCAATCACAATCCTGCTGGTGCCTGTTCAGCTGCTTAGCAATGACAGTACCAAACTCTTTTCTATTAAACAACTGCCTTTGCTGTTCTCTGTCCTGCACCTGTACTGCTGCTTATTCACATCATCTTCCTCTGCACTTACTCCTACAGAAATATATCCCATTTCTTCAGAATGTTTTTTAAATGTCTCTTCAAATTTTAGATGTTCCTAAGTTTGGGTGTTACCCACAAACTTGAAATGTGTCATCATACAGATTGTGTAAATTTTCAACAAAACCAAAGTCCCAAGAAAGCTCCCCAGAGCCCTGCTCAGGGGCACATTATTATAACATAGGATAATTGATAACATCCTTCTTTCAATGAGTTTGTCACTGCCTGCAAAAATATCATCTTCTGTTTCCCTCACTCCATTATGAAGGTGTCATATAAACCAGAGTTCATATAATTCCAGAAAATAATTCCAGCATAATTCCAGCAAACTCAAGACCTAAAGCATTTTAAGTTATGTAATGCCTTTTAGCTGGTTTTAGCCTTCTCTCCCAAAGCCACCACTCAAGGAGAAACCAGAGACTCTGAAACTGGACTTGTTACCAGAAGCAGCAAGCACTTGGGCTTGTGGTTACGCTTTCAGCAACAATACTGCACAAGTAATCTTAATCTATCTCTGCTCTCAGATGCTCATTCACACCTTTGTACTGCTTAGAACTAAGTGCCTGCACCACACTTCTGTGTGGCAAACAGAATCTGAAAACCAAACAGCCCAAATGCCTGTGCAAGCACAGGAAAGAGGCATCATTATGGTTAGTGCTGAAAAAGAAAAGTTTCCTAAACTACACCACTATTTTAATAAGAACACGAAACAGAACCTAAGCTTCTGAGACTGAATTTCTCATTAACTAACTGGCCACAGGTTTCAAAGAGATATCCAGAGCTGCTTAAGGTGTATAAAGGTATTAATTGTGTCAAGAACCAGGCAACATAAAAGTGGCAACATCTTGTGGTGCTCATCACCATCTGCATGCTAGCAGTCACTAACCTAAGAGTCACGACAGCAGAGGTGCAAGGAAATTCAGACAGTTTCTTTCCATGTGCCAATGAAGAGCTATGCACACTGCAAGCTGCAACCAGTGGGCCATGCTGATGATTAGGGACCTGTCTTCAGTCAACATGGTTAGAGCCTAGACTGAAAAAGTCAACCTTTTCATTGTTTTTGTAGTTCTCACAAATTTAACCTCATACCAAGATAGGAAATTCATAAATTACTTCAATTTTATAGAAAGCTGGAGTCCAACATTTATAACTTAAAAACAATTCCTCCCTATGTTAACGTAAATATCTGAACAGTGCAATAAATTTGCATCAGAATATAATGCATCCTTCCTCATATATCATGTATATAGGACCCAATCCAACACCATCTTCACAGACAGTCAATGCAAGTACCTTCCCTTTCAAGCCACGGGACATCTTCACAACTGAATATAAAGTCAGTGCTGGAAAGAGAATGATAGTAATTGTTTTTTTGTTAATGTGGCTGTCCTCCCTGTCCCTGGACTAAATGGTAAATCTTTAAATGTGCTGTCACATCAAACAGCAGAGATAGAAACATTAATTTGCCTTTTGCTATTTTGGACATGACAGCAACTTCTTTTTAATTAAGTTTCCATTCATAATCAGGCTTCCATCATGTGAGTTCAATGTTCTCTATTTGATTATTTTAATGGTCCCTTATACAAGCCAGCCAAGGCTATTATTACTTTTATTTCTGTGTGTGAAAAGGCAAAGAATCATGAAATATCTTACATTCCTAAAGCCTGTTGCCATTGGGCAGGAGTGCTCTGGATCATCACCACTGGCAACAATAGACAGTGCTGTAAAAATAGCATGTACACATGCAGCACAACAGACCAGCTGGCCATCTTAGGACAAGGGAAATTCAGCTCTTATGACCTCAGAAACAGTTGCTTGTGCCAGTTTAAATCTCCAACACAGGAATTTAAATGAATGTTGATAACTGCCCAAATAGACTCTACCTTCAGGAATGAGATTAATTCTTAGTGTTATTGCCAGTTCTGCCTATAATAAAGATGGAAGGTCTTTTCAGTAACATACGGAAAATCATTATAGCCACAGGCCAATTGTAATTGCTTGTGGGCAGTGTGCTGTTGACTCCCTTCAGTTTGTTGCTTCATCACTTCACCCATGACCTGGAGGAATAATTTCTCCTTTGCCAACATAGCAGCAGCTTAGTTTCCATACTCATTAGTATGTGGTGTCTCTTGCAATTATAGTTCTCAGCAAATCCAAAAGTCATAGAACATCTTAACGCCTATGAAATTCTGTGTCCACCATGACCATGTGGTACTGAATTCTCAGTTTATGTTAGATTTACTAAATTAAATGATACAACAGATTTGGCTTTTGAAAACTAATTTGGAAAATGGAATATTCCAATTGCCATGAAAAAGCCCAGAGAGAAAAATCATGCTGTATTGCCAGAGACAGATATGGACAGTATGATTAGAGAGAGCACAATATGCATAATCCAACTTCAAACTTCCCAAAGACAATCATGATTACACCCTCCATGAACAGAAGCCAGCTCCAAAGTTTACAGCTCTTACAAAGTAGAAACAGAGAAAATCTGAATCTGTGAGGTCAATTCAAAGCCATAATCAGAAGTATTACATCTTTCACTCTTCCAGCTCTCAAGATTTTACCAGGTGTCACTTAGACGTGGAAGGGAATGGGGCTTAGCCAAGACCATCACCAATGTGGTTGTTCCCCTGCTGCCTGCACCCCACCCCAGTCAGCTGGGAATTGGCTGAGCATTTTCAAGTTTAGACTCTGAATAGAAATCTCAAGGTCTTGTAGAAAAAAACTGTGGCTAAGAGATTTCATTTAGTGCTCTCTACTTGTGGAAAAGCAGGCAGAGACCAGAAGCAGCAAGTCCACTTGACATGGGGGCTGTCAACACATGCACCCCTCTGAATTAGCATGGCACAATAGTGCCTTGCTCAGCTGGGCTAACCAGGAGTACCTAGGGAGGAGAGAAGAACCAAAGGTGGTAAAAGGTTACACAGACATAGCAAATATCAGCTCTCCTAACCCTATTTCTCATGAATCAAATTTGTTTGCAAGTTTAAAAATATGAAAATAAGAAAAACTCAATCTGCCTTAAAATGCTATGGATTAAATTAAACATAACAAATCAAAGTAACTTTATTTGTAATAAAGGAAATCTCTACTTAAAAATCAAGACTGGACTATTTTTGCCTTTATTGTTTTTGAAAGACTTCCTCTAGCCCCAAAGAGAAATAATTCAAGGAAGTCTTACATAAGAGATCTGATTAGGTGATCCCAACAGTCCTCTCTGTCTTCAAAACCTATGAATGTGTTTTCAGACACAGCATAAAAATCAAGAAATTGAGTCTCATAAAAAAATATCTTGAGGAGTCTTATCAAAGAAAAACTGGTTTGCATATTTCTAAGTCTAAGCACATACATAAAAAGAAAGCATAAATACGAAACAACCGAGAGATTTTAATTTAACAAATCAATATTAAGAGTGGAGATAAATTCACATTCTGAGAGGATAAAGGTATAGCCCTCCAAATTTTTCCAATAATCTTCTTAGTTATCCTTACTTCAAACCAGGCTACCCTTAAGCCAACACACCCATCACACCTGTACCTATCCTTTGCAGTGAACTTTCTGACAATATTCAGATACAGTCTGACCTCTTGTGCAGGGCCTAAGAGGGTCCACTGTGACCTGTGTGTCAGTATTCACACACCACCTGCTCCTTCACACGAGGAATAAATTCTTTCTTTCCACACGAACTCTGAAATCTGAGCAGATTAACTCACATATAGTTACAGCAGCCTCTTACATGGAGAGGTGTAAGGTCAAAGAGTGTGACCCCCACCCTTCTCCTGATAATGATGCAATAGTGCTGTGCATCCACACCCCGCTGCAGCTGCTGCATATGGAGGGGAAATACACTGCAAATGGGTATGGGTGTTAGTGGTGCCTGGAAAAACATGAGGCACAAGAACCTTGTCCTAGTATGCCTACTTGAGGAAAGGACAAAGGCTACTGTAAATCCAGTCCCAAAGATACCATTACAGTAAAAAGTCTAGGAATTTTTCTTGACAGTAATTTCCTATACCCCTAATATAGATGCAAGGATACACACCTCCATTTTTTTTTTTTCTTATTTTCAAAAAAATCTTCCTGTGAAGACATCTGACCTGCTTAGAACAGGGGGAAAAAAAAGACTAAATAGAGCAAGATATTTTTAGCATTCCTGAAGGAGCTTCTTCCAAATGTCATTTATTATAGAGCTACATGAAATCATCTCTCTGGACACTCACTCCAGAATCTAGGACAAAGTGAAGAACTTCAGCCACAGCCCACCCCAGAGAAATACTGGATTCCCTGTTCCAGCATAAGGCATTCAATTCAAATTGGTTTGTTCCTCAGCCAAGGGACACAGCAACATAATTTAGTATTTCCCTTTTGAATATCCAGTACAGAATAAATCTGATCTACTGGGGAAGTGTTTTGACAGTCTAGCCTAAAAGCACATCATCTGTTTCCTGCAGCTTCCTTCCAAAGCTTCAGCAGCTAATTTTACACCATTGCACCCCTGAGGTCTTAGGAAAAGGCAGGTGGAAGGGAATTAAATCATTTACGAAGAGTGAACAACAGCAAAAGGTTCTAAAAACTGAGTCAAGAGTTTATATCCATCACCTTTTTGTTGCAAAGCACCTGCAATGTTACACCTCAAAAGTAAGATTGCTAGCTTGTAAATATCATTCTAATAATTATTTTCTTACATAACATCACACTCTAATCACTCACAGCATATTTTCCATTTTGAACCAAATCTCCACTTGCTAGTGAGAGGAAATACAAACCAAATAATATTACCTAGCAATAGCATGACCCATCTTTCTCTATAATACTCTGCTTCTTTCAGTTTTCTGCCTATCCAATATTTTACAGGCACTGCTACATGATGAACGGCACACCAGAAAAAGCAACATTTGGATTCAGGTTGCCTACCTGTGGTCTTCCTCAACTCCTCCCTGCCAGCTGCACATAAATTACATATACTGGCACCACATCAGAGCCTCTCATGATGATTCAGTTGTAAAATGATGCCTTTTCAGCATTCATTGATGCTGCTTCTCCAGCCTCAGTGAAATTCATATCAGTAGAAGCTGGATGTGTGGTGCCTTTTAGGATCTGCAAGTATGCTTTTAGTCCACATGTAGTTTTCTCTACCGTGAATTTTAGGTGGTTTACAGAAAAGGACTGATTTTCAACACAACCCAGTGGGCATACGTAGAGGAATAGTTGTGCAAAGAAAAACTCTTGTATGGGCAACAAAAACAGCCGTGATAGGACACGCTAACAATGGCAGGTCAACTGTACTTCCCTTTTATTCCTTATGACTCAGCTGCCCATGCCTGACATTCACAGCACAGAGGTCTCACGTTGCTAAAATCAGGAAAAAAAGAACAAAAGCCAACATTTTATCCACAGTCACACAAACTGTGTTGTACTGCTTTTTTTTCTTGTGAAGTGAAGGAGGAGAAAGCTGAGAGAAATTATAATACTTAAGTAGCATGCAGCTCTGGAGGAGAAGGCAGTACTCAATGAATACCTTCATTTACTGTGAAGGATGCATAAAATACTTATATGGACCTTTCTCAGCCATCAATATTTTCAACCTTAATATTATTTCACTTCCATTGTAATTTATCCTTCATTTTTTCTGCTGTTTTCTATTTTTTCCTCATTTTCTTTAATTCTCTAATCCTCTTTTATTTATCATATTTCAAAAGGGTTGAGAAACTGAACCATTTGGACCCACTTTAAAAAGTCTCTCACTTCTTATGTTTTCAGTACATTCCAACATATTTGATAATAAGGAACAAGGAAACCTGATCACTCCACCTCCAAAATCACCTGAAGGTGCAATAAAAGTCAAAGAACTGATTTTTTTTTTCCGTTTTTTCCTTTAATATGCTTCTGCTTTCAGTTGTTTTTGAAAGTCAGTGAACACATTTTAAAGCCCTGCATAATCCATAATTCACATGCAGATGGTTTAAGCAGATCTCCAACATGGCTGCTAGAAAATACCTTAGAGTGGAGGGAAACCTGTTAAACTGGCCCTTTTTGTACATATATCACTGCTTGAACAAGGTAAGCAGTAGTGGCAAAAGGACTTTTTAGCCACCATCTCTTAATCTAAATTTACCCAGAACTCTTCCTGGATTCTTTATTGTTATTGTTGTTGGTTTTGTTATTTTTTAAAGCTCTCAGCCAATGTTGGCAAAGCTTGAAAAAATGGACAAGGCCTAGTAAAACTTTGGGAGAAGATACTGTCAGGAAAAGTAAACCCAGTCTAGCCCAAGGTGATTATTTGTTAAATAAAAGTGCTTTATCATCCTGTAGTTGGGTAAGGTTAATTTTTTCCCCTTTTTATTGAGTAGTGATGTTTTTCCAGTTTAAGCAGAAACATAGTATGAAGAATTTTTAGTTCAATAGTTGTATGTTTTCAAGGCTGCCTGACTCAAAAGTAAGTGAGTTCATCCCTCAGCCCTGTGCTTAAATATTGATTGGTGTCTAGTGAAATCCAGAATCCTCAGTTAGATCCCAATGCCCACTGTAGAGCACATCAGAATAAATTAGTGTCAAAGATGGCAATTGAGACAAAAAAAAGTGAGGCAAGGAACAATCCAAGTAGTCAAGAGAAACTTGATAAGAAGAAATGCTGAACAAGATACTCACCTGTAAAAGGGATTCACAGTCCTGAAACACCTCCAGCCAATAGGAAGCTACACCTGCTCTCCATCACAACTACAATTGATCCCATTATTCCTATAGCCCAACAAAGATGACGCTTTCCTCCTCCTACCACAAAGGGTTAACAGTGAAAATATGCTTAAAACATGATACTTGATGGGAGAAGAAATATCAGACAGAACACCTTAAAACTATTTAGGCGAGATTAATTATAGTCATCAGGGACTGATGGAGTTTTATTGAGAAAGCTTCACCAATTTCAAACATCTTCAAAAGAGAACAAAGCCTCCAGGTGAGAAAAGGAATCCAGGAAGTAGAAATGTAACAGCATTGAATGACATGAGGAACTATGGCCTATTAGGATCTGTGTATCATTTAGTTCATGAAACAATTTGTAAGCAGATATACAACAGTCATGTCTAAGCCTTGAACTAAAAAGGCCATCAGGAGCCCTCAAAGTAATATAACTGTACATATCATACCATTTCCAGATGTTATCTTTTCACTTGCTCAGGTAGGAGTCCAGCTGTGGACCACTTGGAAACTGTTGCTCACAACACCAGAAGGTACCACGACCAAAAAGTGTGTGATGGGACAAGAAATATTGGCAGAGACTTGCCAAGAAGAAACAAAGAAATGTTAATCTAAATTCTTCTGCTGACAAACAGGCTATATCCCTAAGCAAATCATGGCATGTGCACCTTCTTTACCCACACACAAACACTGGATTGTGTGAGATCTTACTTGAGCCCACTAATATTTTCCTAAAGAAAATATGGGGAAATAATTATGAGACAAACACAAAATTGGTTGGGAATAAAAACGTGAACTAAAAATGTGAACCAGGCCAAGAGAGAGGCTGCTCAGCTGAAGCCCCGACACCCCTTTACCAAGGAACCTGGTCTAATTCAACAGAAGCAGCTGACCTATCCTGGACTGTACCGTGCTGGTGAAGAACAGCATCTGCCATCTATTTGTACAGAACTTTATGTGATATCTCCAAGTTGAATGGAAATGTTGTGAGATTCTACATCTGGGCATTTGCAAGGAGGTCAGAAGAGAAGCCTTCCAAATCCTGCCCAAATTCTCTGTGCTGACTCTTTGGTCATTAGCTCCTCCTATCTCAAGGGCTGAATCATCTAGCTCAGTTAGTTTCTCCTAGGTGGTTTCGCTGATTTTTGGGTTTTGTTAAGGTTTTTTAAGTCTTCTTAAATATTTATTGGATTCAGCACTATACCAGATGTGCTTTTAAATATCTGAGGCATTGTTTGTAATCAAATCAAAACTTTGTTTTAAGAACAGATACTCAGGTGATGATCCTGAATCAGCTTCTGCAACAACTTAGGGTGACCCAGTTTTAGGGAGATTATCCTGCAATCAGGTACTCCTCTTTACTTTATTTCAAAGAACTACAGAAACTTTATCTACTTATCTCCAAACTAAAATTTTAAATCAGCTTTGCTGTTCCATATGCTCAAAGTTATTTACTTATGAAATAAAGCAGAAAAAAAAAGTTTTGTACACTGCATTCTATTTAAACTCTAGATAGCTTAAGTAAAGCTACAGATCTTACTTGACTGCTGTTCATTACTGTATATGTTATTATGGCAACTGATGAGTTATAGATACAACATCGGTGCCTATCAGCTGTCAGAGCTTCTGCAGATCCTGCTAAAATCCAGGGGTGCCTTCAGCTCCCTCAGCTTTACAAAAGAGAGAACATGCATCTGGCGTTGTGTGCGCTGCATATACGAAGTTCATGGCCAAGCCCAGCATTTTTTAAACAGGAAATTCCTAGGGGCCAAATCTCAAAGCTGTTATTTAGCTCTATGTTATGCCAAGATCTTTTCAATTCCAGCACAGTCCTACAAACCAAAACAAGAGTTGACTCTCACGAAATTCAGGGTCCAGCTCAATGACTTAAAATTACTTATTTCCCTTAAGTGAGGGCCACTCCAGGATTTGATCTCTACTGCAAAGACAAAGAGGGTTAGCCATTTGGGACTAACACAGTCAACAAGAACGAAAGTTACTCACAGTCTTTGTCTTTCCCTATTTCACCCTAAGGTCCCAAGCGATCTGGTACGGCATAGCTTTGAGCACAAAGCAAAGCAGAGCAGTGTACCAGGTGTACACACATCAAGGACTATATCTTGGGGCAAAATCTTTGAACCCTACTATACCACGTAGCTGACAATCTACTTAAATAGCTCAAACATACATTCCAAGCAACTCTGGTGTTGACCAGTGAGCTATGTCTTACACCTCCTCTATTACAGTTACCTTTTTTCTATAACAATTGCACAGATCACTCACCAGTCTGGAGAAGTGAAAGAAGTGGCTTTCAAAATAGACTTTGATCTCCTAGCTGACAGACCCTTGAAGCACTCATAGTGATCCATGAGACATTGCTGTAGCAACCATGACATGCTGATAGCAGAACAAAATTTGTGAGGCACAAAACATGAATGGGGTTGTTTGAATACAAATGTTTTCACTGCAAATGTTTTACAAACTTCAAAACATAAGGAAGCTAGTGCTACAATTGCACTAAAATCTAACCCTTTAACTACATAAAAGTCAATTTTTGAATAAATCTTGGAGATTATTCCTGTCTCTAGAAAAATGAAATATAAAATGATAAATATTCATTATTTTATTTATTATGCTTAGAAAACAGGATATAGTGCCATTTCTCATGTAAGTACTTGCACAGAAGCTCCTAGACAGTAAAATTACAGAGCCAATCTCTCTTCCAATATACACTTTGTACAACCCCTGCAAATACATAGACCTGCCTGGGGCATAGTATGGCAAAGATATGAGCAGCCACCTTAAATACAGAATGACCTGTAAACAAAGTAATACTCAACTATTATTCATACATCCTATAAAGAAATTATTTAAAAAATATTATTACTGACTGGAGAGTTAGTAATTTTCAGTCCTTCTGCCTTCCAAGGTTGATATTATGGACAATTTAGAGAACATTTATTGTTGTAGAAGTATGAGTAGCTTTGTGTTTAGCCATTAATCTCTGAAGGCCTCCAACAAAGTGTTAGGAAACGGAACACTAACAATTGCATTCAAAGCAGTAAATCCTATCACTACTTAATTCACACATCTGGAGTGTCCCCCAGGTTAAACATGCTCAGAGAACAGGGTGGCACTATGAGTAACCTAACCTCCTCTACACTCCATGTCTCCAGAAAAAAAAAAAAAAAAATTAAAAAAAAAAAATTGGGAATTTCAGTAACAATTACACACAGAGGGAAATTTTGTCACTCTGAGCTTTGAAATAATGCCATGACCACTGTGGTCTGTCACAGTTGTGTGCTACGTGCACATGCTCACACAGCCCTTATCAGCTACTTCCATTTGCAGGTAGCAGGAGGCCAAATTCCCTCAGGTGTGAAGACAGCACAAAAAACTGAGCTGGTGGAAAAAAGACCTTGACATCCGTCACTCAGGAAAGAGATAAAAGCAAGAATACCTATGAAGCTTTTGTTTCTCTGCAGTCTGTCTACACTGAATATTGCAAAGGTTTTGCACTCCAATTTCAGGGTCTTTCTTCTCTGGGTCTCTTCTTCTCCACCCCTCCTTTATTCTACTCCATTCCCACCCCCATTGTGGTTCTGAGTAAAAGGCAAACAATTCCTATTCTTGCTTGTATTAAACAGAAAAAAATAAGGACTGCACTTCTAACCGCAAAGTTCAAAAAATCCATTTTTGCCTCTAATCTTCAATTTTTGTGCATCAGGCTCCATGATACAAAATTAGTTGTACTTCAATGCAGTTATTTCTCTTACATCTTTCAAAATCCCTTTCAAATAGCCCCATACAAATAAATCAGAAGTAAAATCAACTGAATCCTCCAAAGAATTCATTACAGTAATTTTGATTAGACTTTGGGCACCAACGTCATTTTAGTGCCAATTTATAGACCCTTTTTAAACTTTATACTGAAGATACCTGCCAACTCAGAAGAGTTCAAATAGATGTAGCCTCTTACAGAGCTATAGCCTAAGAGAGCGTAACAAAGTTCACTGGATTTCCAACAGGAAAGGCTTCTTGTAGAGGAAAAGAAGTATATAAAGACTCATAAAACCATCAAGTCTAGCTTTTTGCTATCAGGTCCTTTAAACTGTGCTACAACATCATTTTTGCGGTGGAATTGTATGTTTTTCCTTATCTATTGCATTGTAGCTGATGGTTCCATAAAATCATTAGGCAATTTTTTCGGGGAAGAACTTTTTTCAAGTGTAATGAAAGATTTTAATCACAGCTTTAAATGTAGCTTTTGGACGTTTTGGTACATGTTAAGGGACACGCTTGGAAGCTTGAAGCAAGATTGCATATTGTTGCCAGTCAGATTAGAAATAGTAAAGACATTTTCATGACATTTTTGCAGAAAGAATAAGAGCACATCAGACTTAGGAGCTTCCAGTATATGCAAAGCGTTTTATTAGTTTGCAACATCAGATTAGATTTGTAGTTACAGAGATACCTAATTCATCTCAGTCTGAATTGAAACAGCCTTCTGCCTATCCAAGGAATTAGGAGTCCAGTGAATCTACATAAAACAGAAAAAAAAAAATCCAATAGACTCTGACAATTAAAAGAGATTTGACCTAAAAGCTGGTAGTCCTAGCCCCAAACATGTCTACAAGAAAACATGAAGCAGATCCCTGAAAATGTAATGCTGCTCAAAGAATGTACCCTGCCTAACCACAGTAAAAGAAGGGATTTAGTCTCCTGTGCTCTGGAGAGAGACCAGAGAGCCCAAAACACACACATCAAATTATGACTTACTGTGGGGAAGTTTTTCTTTCGTGACCCCATAGATGACAAGTGAAATCCCCAAAGCATGCCATTATTAACCAAGCATACTTTTCTCTTTTTTTCTTCTTTAATAAGCACCAGCAGGAGACATATTTGCATTGGACGTGGTAGGAAGTTGAGGTTCAAAGTCAGACCACTCAGGAAGAGACATCTCCTAGCAGAAAGCTATGCATGGGGATTGAGATTCTCAAAAGGAGCCAAATAATCGTTGGGTGCCCTTCCATGATTAAACTCTAACACTGTAATCATCATTAGTAATGCTACAAACCCAGAGTTCTAATTGTACAAACTTGAGTTAAAGCTGTCTTTGTTCCAGGATCCTTAAGTCTGAACTCCACCATTACAAAAGGCCTCACGAAACCCTGAAGAGGGCAATTTCTCAGGTGGAAAGCACCCCGCTGACATGTTCCAGCTGATAAGTAATGGCAACAAGTCATCCTTTCTTCTAAAAATGTTTCTTCAAACACAGCCTGCCCCTGAGTTCTTAAATTAATTTTAACCATGGTAAAATATGATTTTAACTGCTATTCTGTTTTGGAGATCCTGTGCTCTCCAAAAAGTAGTGCACGGTGATGAAATTTCTGGTTAAGAATTGTTCAGTAAATGACCTAATTAATAGCAAGGTTATTTCTAGGCTGTCAAATCCATTCCCTATCCAAAGAGTTGTTGCAACATTTTGGAGTAAGACTTTATAAATACAAGTTGAATTCCTATGGTAAGTACAAAACTGAAATCAACATTGACCACAGATCTGAGATCAGCTCTCAGAAACGCAACAGCTGCAGACTGTGGTTATCATCATGTCCTCCGGAGTATTTTTGCAGATGCTTCTTTGCAACAAACTGGAAAATTTGATTTTTTGTTAATTGTACTTTCAATTTTAGAGAATGTTATGGAGACAAAATAATTTCTTACTATAATTTAACAATAACAAACTAGCAATTCAAAAACTGGCAGTTCCTGCATGTCAAATATTAGCAATTACTTGGAAAAGTCATAGTAGCCAGAAATGCAGATCTTCAGCGTTTTTCCTTTGCACAACTTAATTAGCGCAACAGACACTTAAATCTGTCCTGAAGCTGACAATGCCTCAAGCATTTCCTAAAGAGAGGGCAGTGCAAGTTCAGCTGTGTCAGGCCACACCAGCTGCCTGGCACGCCAGTCTGGGCACAGAGTACAATAAAGGAAAAATGCAGTGACCCCCACCCTTCACCAACAGGGAGTCTGAGCTGCACTTGGGTCAGGATAACCTGGCAGCTTCAGCGACTGAATGGGGAGGGAAGCAGAGAGAAAGGCAGGAAAACAAGAGATCCCACTGAAGAGTGCTGAACAACACCAGGCCAAAGGCCTTTTCTCTGCGCAGGTTCATTCTGTGACTGTGCACTCTGCATTAGTGCCAGCCAGCTTTAAACTTGTTACCAAAAACATCCTACACCTTTAATGGGAAAAGCAACTATTCTTTTGTTTCTCCCCGTAGACACACAACCCTCCCAGAGCAAAAAAACTTCAAAAGCAGCAGATTAAATGCTCTACAGTCCCTTTGCCATATGGAAAGCTGGTCAGAAATCAGAATTTGCTTCATAAGCAGAAAAACAAAAGACATCCTAAGCGATAGGCTAGAGTTTGAAACTTTTTAGAAAGATCTGAATAAAATTAATTTATAGCCATAAAAATAGATTACACTGCTAAATGCATGTATTGTACATTAAAATGGTAAGGCATTTAAAATATTCTCTAGCATTTTAAGGTCTAAATTAAGACATCTCAAAGGATGAAAAGGAATACATTTTCCCAAGAGGAAAAAAAGCCCAAATGCTTTTACCTTTATGTTCCTATGAAACACAGGAAAATCAACAAAAACATATTTCAGGGGGGAAAAAGAATACTTGAAATGAATAATTTTATATGACTAGCTCCAATGATCCATTACAATTATAGATGATTATGGATCTCCAGATGAGTATCCTCTGCACTGATCACTATGCAGCAAAAAAAGTGCTGGTCCTGAAAATACACTCACAAGTTTTCGTGATATTTTTTTCAAAATCCTCTGGCAATCTCACATCTTGCACACACAACAATTTGACTACTTCCATCATAACCACTTCTGAGGTCAGAGCTCCTCCATTACCTTAAACTGATCTTTGCCAGACAAGCACCACAGTGAGTGTTTCCCCTTTCACCTAGGCTTTTCTGAGACAAGCTGCATGAACGTGCCAAACACTCTGCTGTTTGCAGCAATAAAAGAGTTCTGTCCTTCTGCTGTACTTTGGCACAAGTTATTCTTCAACTCTTGCAGCTGTAACAGGAATTAATTATCTGCAGTTCTGTGTTCATTTGATCAGAGGCTTTAGTGCACCCATTCATAGTACTTAAAACACAGAGAGTCTCAGCTAACAGCGAAGGGCTCTGAAGGACAGGGAGAGAACCAAGCATTAGGTATAGAAAGCCTCATTTGTCTTTAGCATCTGAACGAATCTGTTACTGGATTTGTTTCACTTTTTTTTTTTCAGTTGCTGTATGCCTTTGGAAAACCAAGGCTCTCCCAGGCCTTCAGCAGTGTTACATCAACCAACACATCAGTGCAACGTAATGTCATCATCACCACCCTCCTGGAGCACAGCCAGCACTGGACAAAGCATCCGAAAAGTAAAGGGAACCACTTTCCTCCTTGGAAGGTTTCGTTTTAATGCCCTTTAAGGATGCTGATAACTAAGTGATCACTGCAGAAACAAAGAAGTTCATCATCAAATTCAAGCTGGTAAAACAGATGAATCCAAGTCCTATAGATTAAATAGTGACTAAACTTGTACAAAACTAAGGAGACAGATTCGATACTTTAATTTTCCCATTATTAATCAAGGGGCCTAGCCAAATTTTCAGCAGGCAGAGAGGAAATAATTCCAATGTCATCTATTACTTCCCATCTCAGTTTGAAACTGTCTTACTGATTCCACTGAAATCTGTACAAGATCTGGATCAGCAGAGAATCAGGCACTGGCATTTAGCCTGGGGACATTTTGAATCTAAGAGTGAACCTGTATAGCTCAAATCCAAGGGTTCTGTTTGGATCTGCACTGGTTTCACAGCTCTTTGGTTACTTTTTAAAGCTGTAAGAAAGGACTCTAATATGTAACATAAGCAAACTAGTCTCAAGACAGACTAATTCTATCACGCTTACCCTTTGCTTATAGCAGTTTTAACTCATCTCTAAATTCCAGTCATCTGTTTCTAATTCAAGTACATTTCAATTTCCTCACTTGATATGAGGAGCAGCAGCACTACTGCTCACCAGAGGCCCTCACCAAGGGCAAATAAGAGTCTGGAAAATTATGGTGCTCTGCAAAGCAAGCTGTCCTGGCAGTTCTCAGCCTGAGCTTTCAGTAACACCACTTGGATCCAGCAGCCTAGTAAGTATAGGGCAAGTGGCCCATATAGGTGCTGCTGCTAGTGAATACAATTTTAGTGTTTCAAGTGAGCATTCAGCACTTCAGAAGAAAGATTTACCAGATTTCCCCTCTTTTTTGTGTTGCTAGTGCTAGAGAAATAACTCCAATTGAGAGACAGACGCCTTCTCCATCAGCTGTAGTCCTGCTTTGATGAATCTTTACTAGCAGAATATTACACTGAGTCCTGTAAGATGTTATACCTAAATGTCTATGTATGAAATCCATCCAGAGAGAAGAGCACCAACGTGGGGTGTTATGAGACTGATGGGGGAGAATAGATTGGTAGCACAGCTGTGTGGCTACCAACCTATGCTATTGCTCAACAGCTCACAACCCACAAGTCTCTTTTATTTCCAGGATGATAAGAAAAAAATGCAATGACTTCCAGAGGGGTTGTATGCTTTATTTTCTCCTTAGTGGGGGGAGGGAAAATAAATGTCTGTATTTCTATTGTTTATTTGCAAGATGAAGCTGTTCCTAACAGTATTTCCCATTTCAAGGGTGTGTTTCTTACTTTGGAATTTTCTTCAAGAATTAGTTCACAAACAGAAAATATTATGCAAGTAAGGGAAAACAATGATTCTCGGACTTACTCTGCTGACTATAGAGCTGAGAAAAGGATGTCCCACAGGTGAGCCTGGGATGGGCTTTGCTGATAGGATATGGGGCTGTAAGAACAAAAAGAACAATGTCCTCATCACAGTGGGAAACTCTGAACAATATGCAGAGCAGGAAAACTACTAATCTACTCCAGATAATATTCTTTATTGCAGCAATAATGTTATTACTTATTAGTTTGGATTCACATGTAAATTAAGAAGAAATAATTAACTGCATTGGGACTTTGCTGAGTTGGGGCCTCCTAAGATATTTTCAAAGAATTTTTTTAGTCAAAACAGTTAATAATAGAAAAAAAAAAATCTGCAGCAAAAAGAGCAGAAAGGCAGACTTTCTGCATACTTTTACAGTTCTGTGATTTCCAGATAAAATGTGTGAACTAGGCATAAATTTTTCAATGAAAATTTGAATTTATAAAAAAAGCCAAATTATACTAAAACATGGCTTCGGATTTCTAACAAGAAAACTTCAACAAAATGAGCCAAGTCCAGCACCCACAGTTATTAATATTACATACCTTATCTAGCTAGTTTCTCAATCAACTGCAAACAGCTAAATCTAAAGTATTATTCTTAACCATACTTCTCACAGAGGTACTAAAATCCTAAATTGAAATCCTACAAATTTTTTTTGGTAGATTAGCACAACCTCTATGGCACATACCTAAAATCAACTTCACAACTTCACACAAAATCAGAACCATGTGCAAAACCTGCCAAGCCCTGAATGAAGAGGGATACTCTCAGCTTCTCTGAGTAGTAGCAGATGTGAAGCCCTGGCAGTACAGCCTCTAGTCAAAAGATTAAAAGGGGTCTTAACTCACATTTGCTAGCAGATTGAGGTGAATGGGGCTACAGAAACACCTCCAGTTGACTGCTACCTCCCATCTGCCCCCACTACAACTTCCCTGCTGGCAGCAGGCACAGCTGAGTAGGATACACACACACTAAATCACTCTGTGCTTCTGGCACAGTTATGTGAAAAGAAATTGGTGGGAACACCATGACAGTGGATTGTTGGACACTCTGTATGTTACCAGCATTCCAGTAATCTTCCCATTCAGAAAGGGCTGGAAAGCCCCTATGGCTGCCCCGAGCTCCCACTACAGAAAACCTCTACAGAACAAGGCACACCTTTTCCAAGGACTGGACAATGCCCATACACTTGGATTTGTAAGAGTACAGGTAATATTGCCATCTAGTGACTCCTGTCATAGCAATATTAGCAAGATATTTATTGGGCCATATAAATATCCTCAGCAACCAAATGGTTTTCACCAATTTGAAGGTCCACAGCATGTAAGTTTGCAACCTTTTTCATATCATGGCCTGTTATAACAATCAAATCATTTTGGGTCTGTCTTTAACTTCTAGAAAAGCAGTTACAGCCCTTCTTCAGTCTGCATATGATCAAGGTCAATGACCATCAGAAGCCTACAGCTCAACACATTTATAGATTTATTCCATAAATTCAGTGATTTTCCTGGCATCAAGCTCTTGTATTGTATCACCTATTTGGACTAAAAAAAAAAAAAAAAAGATGGAATTTTTATTAAATTCAGCTTACAAGGTACAAATAAATTGAAAGAACATTCTTGTAGCATGCAAGCAAAAATATTCTGCAGCTGTACTACATCTCCAGCACATTAACCAAACTTTGATAGAGTTTGGTTACATGGAAACCATTTTTCTCAGAATGACACTTTCTGCCATCTAACTCATTGCAGATACAGTAAGTGAGGACTGTGACCATCTTAATGCAATTGTGATGGAGCTGTGATCCAGTCTGAAGCACTTAGCAATCAGCAACTTTTTCTATACACTATGGAAGACACTTTCTGCTTCCAGGGAGTTTGCTGGAGATCTGAGGGGGATGCCATCTCAAGACACTTGGGTTGTTTAGTGTGGTTTTTCTCCATTCATTCTTTTTAAACTGGAAGAATGGTAGCATTTTCTCTTCAACAGGCCTATACTGGAGGCTTCAGGGTGGGGTGAAGAAGGGGATGGAGGAGGGGAGAGGTCATATCAGGAAATAATTTCATCCAGATACAGGAACAGGTAAAATGCTACAAATATAAGCATGAAGAGTGGCTATGAAAGAGATGGTTGGGCTTGATTACAAAGCGAGGGGAGAGCAGAAACAGAAATGAACAAAGTTTGAGAGAGCTCTAACAAAGAAAAACTTGCAATACAGGGAAGACATTAAAGAGAAAGAATGTGCACACTGTCAGACAACAAGAGGAAAAATGCAGCCCTGAGTAGCCAGGAGACAAGCAAGGCAATAGTCCAAGATAAAACAGGGTCACACCAGATAAACACCTTTGACACTTCTGGAATTTGCTAATGTCCCACTATGATGATGCTACTTCATTCTGTGTCCCCCACACTGACCGCTAGCACTCAGAGGTCTGTTTCATGGATTAGACAGTAGCACATGCACTGAAGATACAGCTTGTGCTAGGTATGACTTTAACATAAAATAGTTTGGAACAGCCCCAGTGCTGTGCTTTCATACCCTTCTTGCACTTGAATTACTTTAGGAACAGCAGCTGCATAACTCCGAAAATTGAGAAACCCTGACAACGCCTCCACTGCAGTTGGACTAGCTGAAACAACTCAATGCCTTGGGAAATTGGTCTGGCCCTTTGTGTCACCCCGTGCTACCAGTGGCCTCCAGCTCCATTAGCTTTTCTCATGCATTCCAGGATTTGCTCTGCTATTCTCTGTGAAGTTTGTTCCGCAGTTTGTGAGCACACCAGTGCTCTCACTCATATGCACACAAGCCTGGAAAGGTCAGAACTCCCAGATGTTTGGTAAAAAACATAGAACCCATGACTTGCATGAGATCCATGTTTTACTCAGAGAGAAGGATATATATCCTGCATATGGAAAGCATCACATTTAACTCATTTAAAACATGAATCACATTTCTCATTCTTGCACAGCTCATCCCAGATATATAATGGCTGCTATCAGACTTAACATCCAGCTTTAAAAAAGAAAAAAAAAAAAAAAAAAAAAAAAAAAAAAAAAAAGAAGAGCTTATCACTACAAAGTACAATTGCCCATAGATGAATCCTTGAAGGCATGACCAATGAAGAATGTACCATTTCAGAACAGAAAAAGACTGAACAGTGCAGAACACTCATCCAACACTTGTATCATACGTACATAGCAGTGTGCCTAGATCTCACTTAGGGCCTGCCACCCATATTGATGTTTATATAGTGCAGAGTCAAAGAATTGCTGCCTCAGAAGACTTACAGCTTAATTCTCCTACCAATCCTTAGGTCAACTCAGCCATAGCAAGTAATTATGACACATTCTGAAATTGACTTCTTTAAAGATATGAGAATATTTTAAAATGCACTGAACCCAGCCTCAGGGAGAGTTAAGAATGCCTTATGAATGTTGTAACTTAGCTGAAAGTTCTGTAGTAGTTTTTCATTCCCTACCCTTTCCAGCTACACCTTAGGAGCACAGAGTCATCACATCCCATTGCATTTTTTGTATGCTACTAACACAAAGGGAATGCCTACATATCTGATTATGCCATCTTTTTCAGTTTTGTTTTGGTTTTTTTTTTTTTTGTTTTTTTTTTTTTTTTTTTTTTAATAAAGGACCAGAAGCAAAGCTTTAGGCTAACTTGTAGGCCAAAATTTTCTTAGTTGAAATTTGAATTTTACAGCTTGTTTCAACAATGAAGCCTGAAGCTCTGTAAGAAGTAGTGTGGGTTTAGCTCCTTTTTATGTTGAGCATACAGAGCATAGTCTGTACTAAGAAATATACAAGTTTCTTACATGGAATTAATAATCACATTTGTTGCCCAAAAAATCCACCTATTCTGAGGAAGTCTGACATACTCACCTTTTGCAAGAGGGGTTTCATATGCATGGATTGTCCACACTGACCTCTAAATGGGCAACACAAACAACAATCTAAGACAACAACAGATTGCAGCAATAACACACCCCTAAACAGCTCTTAGCAACATTTTGGGTTGGGTTTTCCTCTCCCTCCTTGGTGAGGACTTAGATGGAATAGCACAAGCTGTATGGAGACATGGAAACAGCCCTGAAAGAGAAAAGCAAACTGGACAAAGATGAAGATAAAGTCTTAGGGACAAACCACAACTGATAGAAAAGTAAAGGAAGGAAAAAATGAAATAAAGCAGCTCAGATTAGATAAGATTCAGTCAGATCCACACAAATTCCTGCAACAGTTTATTTGTTGCAGAACACTGCTTTAAAACAACAAAAATTTGTTTGGGCTTGCCCCCACAGGGCTTGCCAAAGTGTCCTTATAGACTTACAGTGTCACTTCCTGAGCCACTGAGGAGACCCAGACCATCTTTTCTGCTCCCCCATCTAAGTACTATGGCCTCACTGGGCAGATCACAGAGAGTTGATAAGTTGCAGCTGCAGTTCCTTCTACTACAACACAGCATATACAGATAGTCCAGGAGACCACAGGCACAGAAAAAGTGTATGAACCTAAGCTGTAGAAAATATTGCAGCAGAAAGGCAGAGGGAATGTGGGGTTTGCAGCTGACTTTGTCCATCCAGTACCAGCAAAAAGCACACAGGGTGATAGAGAACATCTTCAGAAGGAATATAAGGCTTACCCCTCAGATGCCCTCTCCATTCAACAGGCCTGTTGTTATCCTTGCAGCCACACTGGGACTTGATTTTGCAGGGAAAAAAGTTGGGTGTGAGCACAAGGCACCACTGGAGTACATAGCAGAGGTGAGAAGTCATCCAGGTCAGCTCAAACACAAGACAGTGGAAGAAAAGGAAGAAAGAAGACATGGTAGTCTTAAGGACAGCCACTGAGAAACGGTCAGAAGCCGATGCTACAAGACTTTAAATGCCATTCTGTCTGAAGTCTATGAAGAGCTGGTATTTCCTTTAATATGAGGGAGATGGCACAGCCATATCTGCAAGAAATTAGTCTACAAAATTTGTTCTCCATATATAATTAACCTAAGTTTAGTTAAACATCAGATATATTGCAAGAGGGATCTCTAAGACTGCTAGAGGAACTCTAGAATTTCCCTCTTGATTATGAGGGAACTTTGATTTAGGTTTCTGAGTAGCTGTAGCAGACACAAAAACTAGCAGTCATGCATCAGAATGACTAGGTAAGAAATTTCAGCTTCCAAATACACTTGTAAAGGTTAAAATTAATTAGGATACAGAAATAAGTAATATTTTACTGGAAACAGAAAAACAATGGTCCCAACACTGTAGGAAAATAGCAAGGTTGCCATTAGAACAAATCCAAGTTTAAAATGCAGTCTTGTAAACATGTGTGTAGAACTTATGCAGGGAGGAAGGGTTTTTTTAAGTGGTGCTAGGAACAACACATCACACAAAGAGCAGAAAAAAACGCCATGGTAAGAGGAAAGTTCTTTTCTTTTTAGATCTGTGACACTACAGGATAGTCTAAAATAAGCATGCTGAAACGCTGCTAAACAAGTGAAAAAACCCTCTAAAAATTCATGCTTAAGTGATGACAAGCCTTCCACTTGTGAATGCGAGTGCAAAAGGAAGGATTTTCACTAAAGCAAGAAAAAGCTGGGGTTTTATCCCCACCCCTTCTGCTCAGTGACCAAGATAAGAGGTCAGGAAACACAGATGCCCATGCGTGTGTCTTGCAGGGACCCACATACCAGACCCACCACCCTAATCAACACACTTTCTGCTTATGCTTTTTTTTTTTTTTCCCTCTTTGAGTTCCTGTAAGTTTGATAAGTCTTGTTTGGGGTTTGTTGAGGTTTGGGGTTTTTTTTGAAAGAAGAGCCCAAGTAAGCTGTGCATGTTTTATAGTCAATATATCCATAAACCAAACACACCAAATGCTAGAACAGTTTGCTCAGAGTCATTCAGGCAAGGCCTAATTAAAAAGAAAAGAAACCCTTGCAAACAGCATGTCTCCAAGAGGTGAAAGGTCCTCATGCTGCTCAGTGAGGAAACACCAGGGCCACCTTTAAACTTTAGAGTTTTATTAGTGCCTTTGTCAGCAGCATGTATCTGTGTGTTGTGTTTTAATCGAGGCTCTGAATTTGTCTGTGACAGACTCAAAACAGGAAATTAACACCCTGCGGTGTGGCGGCAAAGCCTCAGAGGAAGCAGCAGTGGGGTACATGAGGCCGAGGATGAACAAAGACCCATAAACATAACGTCACCCATAAAAGTCACACTTTAAGGCACAGGAAGGATACTAAACTACACTTGGCTGCATTACACACTTGCAGTAAAAAGAAAGCCTCAGGTTGAGAGGCAGAACGTTTACAAGACGCTTATTTTTTGAAATTATTGCTGTGGCTTTTATTTTGAGCTAAGCAGTTCAAAGTTAGGCATAGGAAATACCCAACAAGCTCACAAATGTTACGTTTCCACTCGACACGTGGCTCAAGGCTAAGATATTGCTTTTTTATCTATCTCCCTGTTTATTTGGGTTGTTTCCTCTTCGTAAGGGGTACAACTTTTCTGCAGGCAGCTGGATGGATTTCCACTGTTACCATGGCATTGCTGACCTTTAACATGGGGCTGTTAACATGACCTTTGCTTCTTTCCATTCCTACAAGGATGTTTCAGTGTAAATAATGTGGAAGCCAAACACCACTGGGAGATTCCTTCTCTGGGAGATGGGAATGCAGCTAGCTCAGCTAGGAGAGGAGCAGGGCAAAAGCTGCAAGCTGATAGTTGACAGCTAATGGCAACATAAAACTAAAATATTGTCTCAAACAGAACTCTTCTGCCCCTGAGAGATGCCTGGCAACTACTTTTACAATACTTAACACTACCTGTGAACTGCCCTATCTTGAAACCCAAAGATAGAGCAGACCATATGCAGTTGCAGGGGCCCAAAGACAGACTCTGCAGGGCAGAACAGTTGTGTTGAGCGGGGTAACAGAGCCTTAGAATGAAGAAATATTGGCAATATTGCCTAAGATACTATTGTAACTCCTAGGATTTTTAAAGACTGAAAGGCTCTCACAAACAGAGGGGAAATTCACTTTTTCAGAAAAACACACTTTTTATGGAATTTCAATTAAAACAACACCAGAAACCACCTAATTCACTATGAAAAAAAAAAAAAGAATAGGAAAACCCTCTGTTGTAGCCTTTTATCTAATATATTCTTTGCCTCAAGCAACTCTTAATATAGTTATATGAATTCTATTAACTTAAATGAAAGGAAAATCCAAAGTTTCATGGGGCAGTAGAAATTGCTGCTGCAAATTAGACCAGTCTGCAGCCTACTGTACTGAGGGGAACTTTAAAAGATTTCTGCCAGACTCCTCAGGCATTAAGTGATATTTTGAACCCTGTAACAGTGGCTAGAAGCTTCAGGAAAAGGTGTGCATTATTGGGAAAAAGTTTTGTTCACAGTGGGAGTTTCCTCTAATCCTACACGGATTTAGAATTAATTTTTCAAGAGAGACCAAATAATACCCTAAATTCCACTAAAATTCGATAGGATTTATGTGCCTAACATCCTAAGTCCTAAGCTTTTATGTTGGGCTTATGCAGTAGAGCATGAGAGGGAGATATTTCATATATAGCTCCAACAGTTCAGATTATTCTCTAGTAATCCAAACCACCTGTAGATCACTGCAGTCAAAAATTTGTTGAGGGAAGGTTTTTTCCCCTTTTCTATCAAGGGAGGGTTTTTTCCCCTTTTCTGATTTTTTGAAGCGGGATTTCCGGTACCTTTGGGACTGGAGCAGGCTCTGAAAAGTCCAACTCCTGCCTGAGCGAGTGTCAGAGCAGCCCCAGAGCTGCCCTGGTGCTCAGGCTGGGGGCTGGTCCCCGCAGGCACCCTGTGAGCAGCTGCAGCACTGTGCTCACACTGAAAGCCAGCTATGCAGAGACAGCACCAGCTGCAGATTTCCCTGTGCCTGGGGAATCCCCAGCCAGGAAAATCAGTCGACTTCAAGTTCTTTGAGCTGCTGGAGCAACACATGGGTGCTAGAGCAGCTTTGGGTACGGTGTCCCAGGATTTCCACCCAGTGCTAACACAAAATACGCTACAGAGTTAGAATAATTTAATGACTGTGTACTGTCTAGAAGTGATTTAAGATGATAAAAAAGGATAAAATCAAATTACTAATATAAATCAGTAGCATTTTAAGGGAGTACTTCTTGCAGATTCCTACTGAGGTTTTTTTAAACACAAACAATTTAAACACTAAAGATAAGTTCACTCAAAATGTCATCTGAACTCTGGCAGCTCGAACATGTGGCTTCTCACATACAGATTTCAGGCAAAACTCTGCTCTCTCAGATACTGATGCAAAAATCTGCGCAAGAAAAGTATCAAAACAAATGTAAAAGCCTTCCACTAGCAAACAGGAAGCAAGAGCAGCACCAAGAAGTTATGCTGTTCACTGAGGGTCCATTCAAATCAGATGCTGCTGAAGAGATTCAACCCAAATGAGGTTGCCATGAAGACAAGTTTAAATACATGTCACAGATTCAAGTGGAACCTAAAATTAGTACAGAATGTTTTGTCTCTTTGCTCTATATTGCTGTCCTATGTAATGATATCATGTTGTTCTTAGAGCCAAATGCTCTCTTTCAATGCTGTTGCTACGAGAGGCTGACAGAAGCTGCCAAGACCTCTCATGAAGCATTTTAAATTAAAATCTATATAATTTTTAACTGTCTTTTTATCACCATACAATGTCTTACAGAGCTAAGATTCTGATATGGCAATTATTTGCCTTGGAAAACCAGTTAAGTTATGCCTGATTTCACAACATATAGCTGATAAGTGGGTACATATAATGTTAGAAATATTTTGTTGAGTAGAAAACCTGAGACAGAGCTGGTTGCTATGGGCTTTTGAGGCACTTACATAAAAATTAAAATTGGAATAGACTCAAAGGTCTTGTTTGTCTCTCATTTTTACAAGTGGCAATCCAAATGAACCCCCAAATGCCAAATTAGCAGTCCTAGAGTAAAATCTAGTGTGACAGGAGGCCAATTAGTCCACCTTAAAAAGTTAATTTTTCACAGGAGTAGGAACTTTAAAAAAACAAAAACAAACTATTTTCAGCAAAATAAGTTGGTTGTAATAATGCATTGTTTCAAAACAGAGTATCATTCATCTTAGGAGAAATACGCTGAAAATATATTCCCAGAACTGACAAAAAAAAAAAAGTTGTTGAGAATATATTGTGAAAATAGCACTTTTAACCAGCTTGCACTTCTCAATAGGCAGCTCTGCAGTCCAGTCTTGGGCAGTCCTATTTCTTAGGTGTGCACTGAGACCAGTGTGCAGATATATTCCCTCCACACTGTGACACCCTCCCCACCAGCACATGGAGCTCTATTGTTCCTTTAGTTTCTCAGTCTGATGTTCCCACAACCAAGTTGCTCAGACAAACTAGAGTTACATTAGGATCTGGTGGTGCTGGCCAAGGTGCATCTGCCATTCTTCTCCAGTAAGGAGGCAGGATTCAACGTAACTAGGTAGAGACAATAGAAGGAAGCCTAGGTGGGATCAAGGGTGTAATGAAAAAGAACTGGATGATTTTTGGGTCAGATTATTGTTGCCGGTCATAACAGACAAAGTGATCCTGCTCCTGTTTTTTTGGGCTTTTTCTCAGTTCACTCAGTGTTAAGATCAGAGAGCAGACACATATATATAACCAGAAGATAAACTGTGGAAATCTCAAGACCACTCTCCTCCTTCAGAGGAAATTTGTAGCAATGCAAGGTGCCATCTCCAGGCTTCATCTCAGCTTTACACTTCCTTTGCTGATACATGACAAAAATGAGAGGGGAATAGGAGAAGACAGAAAGAAAACATTGAACAAATGCAGGCCAGATAAATTAAAAGAGATTTAGTGGTTTTTTACAGAGTTTGAAAGTTTTTCTTAAAATTGTTTCTTTCCTTAGGTACATTTGGGTTAATATTAGGAACAAGGCTGATGTATACAAGTCATTTAGAAGACGGGAAAGAGGTAAGAGTTGAAATTTATCACCTAAGATCAGAGATGATCACTATCACAGTTGCAACTAGAACTCAAGTTTGCCGTGTCTTGGTTTTGCAGTTGCATTTCTGGGGCACACTGTGCCCAAATGAGCCTTTTTTACTTTACATCTACTATCACAATAGACTTCTTCCATCTACCAGATAATCAGATTAGCCTACAACATAAAAAAAAAATAAACATCACATTTGCTGAAATTAGGAGGGACATCCATTGGTAGCAATTGTTAGGAGAAGCAGGTTTAGTCTAGTTTTTCTTTCTCTTGAAGAGTTATTCCACAAAGTAACGGACAATCTTTTAAAGTTTATGCCTGGGCATTATTTTTGATCTGTTAGAGACAAAACTTAGTTGGACTAATTTAGAACAAAAGGGGATGGGGGGGATGTGTTCTAGACTGCCTACTGAAATAGAGTAGTAGCTGGGTTCAACAGCCCATGAACAACTCAAGCAGTCATACTTGTGTAGCATGAGGCTTCATAAGATTTCAAACAAAGTTACTCCAAATCTAGAGAAGACAGCTACAGAAACACTGCTGCTGAATGGATTACATAACACTTTGCAAATCTTTTTCTTAACTAGCACCTTTGCCAAACATGACCTCATTGTACTTCTTTGACCTTACAACAAAAATACAAAGAACCTGTCTGGCCACCAGCAGCATTCACATGAGGGGAACTTCCAACTTGTTCTATATAAGCATCCTGTGAGAGGTTTAAACCACAAACTTTTACTGCTAAGAAAAAAGGGACTGTGCAGGACTTTGCAAAAACATTTCTGTAAAGTATGAATAGCTGCCTTGGGGAAACTCCCCCATATTAATAGAAATATCTGTTATTGCTCATGCTGAGCAAAGGCTCAGAGGGAATCTTTACAAATATTCTTGTAAATTATTCCATTTGAATGCAGTAGTTTTCAGGAAGACATCTCAATAAGAGAGAAGTCAGAAAACAAGCTGATAAAACAAAAAGCAGCAGTGTTTCCCAGTACAAACATTGGCAGTGAGGACTGACTTCCACCAACACAGGAGTTACTGCCCAAGGAGTTACCAGCATTTTACCTTCTGCTCCATGAGATCAAACTGCCCCCTTCCCTAGGATTTGTTATTGAAGCAAGACCGTTTCTCAGTTTCATGGACTGGACTCTAATTAGCAAAATATAAGCCCAGATCTTAAGGATGTCTAAAAAAATTTAGATCTAGGATAAAGGCAGGGGGGAATGTAGACACCAAAGTAAACATGGATTCTGACATTAACACATGGCATTTCTTAACTGTCATCAGAGCAGAGACAGCAACAGAAACCTTGTACTCTATGAAAGCATCAGCTGTGGTATCTTCTCTTTTACCCTTGTACCAAGGCTCTCCAGTTTTTAGGTATTTCCTTTTCCTATTAGTTGCTCCAAAATAAGGGTCCCAAATGACTGACAGCAAACCCATATTTATAATATGCCTCCAAAGAACAAGGTGTAAGAATGACCACTTAAAAGTGAGGAATATTTAAACTTGCTGTTATTTATGCAGTTATTATCAAATTTTCTTCAGTGTTTCCTGAACTCACTTTTTTGACTTTCTAGAAATTTGACAGAGGTTATCAATATCAACAAAAAAAAACAACATGAGAAAATCTGAAATAGCAGAGATTATGAAATTATTTTTTTTAAATTTCTGAGAGAGTTTTTTTACAATATAATTTAATTCTGAACTAAAACTGTTCTAGTTCTAATGTGATTAAATACCTTAAGAGTAGAACCTTTACACTTTTCAGGAATTCTCATGCAATATGGGCTGCTTGGGGAAGAGAAATCCATTCAACTTGTTTTGACATTTCACTTGCTGTTTACCGATATATCTGGTTAAATCTTGTACAGCAGAAAAAAACCCTAATAAATAAACAACATTCTGTTGCATGGCTATCACAAAAAAGTTCAGGGACCTGTCACAAACTCTCCACTTTTTTTTTAATCTAGATGTTTTCCAAAGAAACAGCCTTTAAAGTCATTAGTAGTGTGCTGTGTGCCCAACCTGAGGTTAGGGACTCATGGAGTTCAGCATTTCATCACATTAAAAAAATAAACCAAGCAACTTGAATGTGACTCTCAGGATATGTGACTCAGATAGTAAAGTATAAATCTAGAATTTTTCAAATTGTTTTGGGGGGGAAAAAAACTAGACTTAAAAGATGATTACTTTTAAGAACTTATGGTTCCAAGTTTTAATCTAAGTATATATACATTTCTGCAATATAAACATACTTAAATGTACCTCAATCCATTCAATCAGCAACCAAAAGCAGGAAACTGGGATGGCAAAAAACAGTTTTTGTTCCTTGATTTTCTTCCTCTTTCTAGTTTTACTTAGATTGGAAGATCAGAAAGTATATTTACAGCAGTGGAGAACATAGTCCTACCTGTAATTATATCCAGAGACTTCTCTGTATAATGAATTAAAACAAATTTCTAATTTTGCAAGACTAATAAGGCTGAAGTCTTTCCATACTATGTATTCAACTAAACCAAAATTAGAGGCAGAAGACAGGGAGGAAGTTGTTCAGTTAACAGCTTAGCTGTTCCTAGGAGAGACGAGTGTCAAAAGTAAATTGGTTTTTCAAAGCTCAAATTCTTTTCTTTGTCCATCCCTAACATTTCTAGGCTTTGGAGTAGGAGCATTACATTTTACAAAATCCTTTGCATTAAGAATGGGCCTTTGTTCCTCCTGAGTACTTGGATTACCTCCAGTCTGCCACACTAAGCTTTTGCAAATGAAAAATAAAATATTCTCCACTCGTACCTGGAGACATTTTAGCAGTTAAAAATTCCTAGTCCCTCTTCATTCAGCAAGCTATGATGTCTTGTCATTTCAAGCCATGTATTCCATTCGAACAAGAAAATTTTAATGTGCTCTGCACATTCACAGCTTCTGCCTGCAACAGCCACCGGATATCTAAATTCATTCCAGCCTGAGAAGAAGCCGATTAATCTGGATTTATTTTTTCATTTCTTAATTTAATACCTCTTTCTATTTTTTTTTGCTTGGAAAGCTGATGGCAGGGACCCAGTGTCTGTTCTTGGTAACTCAGTGATTCCCTGAAGGGCTCCAAGATGTCTAAAAAAAATTCCTTTAAATTGAAAACAAGGGATTGCTTGAGGGAAGAGAGGGGAACATAACCAAAGTATGAGGTTTTGGTCTGGAGAAATGGAATCCTGGGCATTCACATTTTCTCTTGCTTCCATATCCATCAATACTGGTGGATCTCACTTGAGAGGTTTGGATTTCATTCCACACTTGTACTTGTCTACACAGAACAACAACCTGCCATGTCTACTGTTTGGCCCCAGCTGGCCCCAAAGTCCTGCTGGTGAGTCATTCAAATTGTCTGCAGCAAAAGGATGGGAGCATGACACAAGTAGCAGTTAAGAATTGCAGGGAAGCCCCTATCCACCACAGATCTGGTGTGTAGAACAGAGATGGCCCTCCCCTTTCAGTTCATGTTGATAACAGAGATTGCTGGCTGCACAGCAACAGCAAACAACACAGAACAGCCCTCTAGGGAAACCCTCCATCAACCTGCCTCTAGAACAGGGACTGAATATTGTATGTAAAATAATGATCATTTTAGTTTTAAGAACTAGCTCATAATGGGTTTGAATGCATATAATTCATCCTTTGTGGATTCTCTCATTTACCAGGCACTGAATGCTTCCCTTAGCAGGCTTGATTGCCCCTAATTTTACTCAATTATTTAGCAGCAAGTTTATACATATGACTTCTGAATACATACGATCTCCTGCTTTCCATGCCTGAAAGTCAATGGCAATTACACAAGAAGCAGAAACAAAGAAACCTATGACCATGTCTGGCAAAAACTGAGAAATTCACCCAGCGAGTCTAAAACATCTGGCAAAGCCAAGCTTATTTTTAAGCAAGCTATCCAGTGTGGAGGTCAAGTTTTCAACTGATGGCAAATCTACATCGTTATATGAGTTGCTTTTAAACTGAATTTTTAGTTATAATTTTACACTCAGTACTTTAGTGTAAATTCATTCAACTTGTTATTTTCATACTGAAGTTCACCAAAACAAATTAATACAAAGCCAGAGATGGTAAAAAACCAGTGCAGGTGAATGCGCCATCCACTATTTTAAATATTTTATATTCTGTTAACAAATAGTTCCTATGGGGCAGTTTATATATGCCCAAATAGACCTTTGATGAGCCCACTGACCTGGCCTGATTCTAGTCTTAACTACTTGAAAAATGTGAATTACACAGTAAGTTTTTGAGTTTGGTTTTTGTTTGGTTAGGTTTTTTAAGATATTTTCCGGTTTCTTGCATTATTTCTTGGATACTACAATTAAGAGTTTATTAAAATTAAAATCAATTTTACAGTATCATAGCAGGACAATAAATTACATGCCTCAAATATTCATTATAAATAAAAAAATTCAAATCTACATTCTTTTATTCAAGCAAAACTATTACTTGAGGCAATTTAGCTCAGCAAAGGGCTTGAGGCTGGCCTACAGGTTTTAAGGGCAGAAGACTACCATATTTACAGTGGTACTCAAAGGTCTCACTTCTCTGTTGCTGGTTGAATGGAGAAAGCTGCCACAGAGACGTGCTAGGCAAAAGGAACAAAAACAAAGGTCTGTTTACACTCTAAGCTGAAGTCAGAAAACAGCAGAAAAACAGGAAGGCGCATTCAGAAGCCGGTACCCATTTGGTGGTTTCCGTGTGCGGTTTCACACCCGTGAGGTCACGCGCGGATGTGGAAACGCCGCGTGCTCACAGCATGCTGCCCACGGCACGGCCACCCCTGGGGAGCTCTGCTCACCCTGGATGGGGTGAATGGCACTGCTTGAGCAGCCCCCACCACAACAGCCATGGAAACCAGACCTCGGCCAGCTGGTGGCAACCCTGTGATACGAAAGACAGGACGTAGGAAAAATAAAAGCGTCATATAAATGTTCACACACAGACAGAAATGGAAGGTGGTCGAAATTAAATACATAAACTCATTTACTCAATGAGAAGCTAGAAGCATGCTTTATGCTCTACCTTAGCAGTGAAACTGTGGTTCATCCAATGCTACTGCAAAAGACCCCTTTTCAAAAAAATAATCACCAGATGTGATCCAAAATTAACAGTTCCTCCAGAGTTTTAAATCTTTATATTTTAAAAAGAAAATAATAATAATTGGGGAGGGAGAGGAGATCTTTGGGTTGCCTGCTCCTCTCAACTTATCCACTTCTCAAACAACAGTGCTGAAATTTTGAGCTGCCTGGGGTACAACCTTGCTTTCATATATTTGCTTTTACAGTGAACAGCACAACAAAATATCACCCACTTGGGGATTTCTAGAAGTAGGTGATAATAGATTCAGAACATATAATTAAAACAAGCATATAATTAAGACAAATATATTCCATTAAGCAAATCAGGTTTTCCATTAGCTTCAGTAGAAATAGGTCTATTAGATGTAAACAGATTAAAGATGACACCAGAGTACATGGGCTCAGTTTTGACTTCCTGTTCCCATTTCACTTCAGCTGAGCTGCTGAGACATCCTCATTTTGTCTAAGAGTGACAGATCACGAATTTGCAGCCAAGTGCTTACAGTTTGCAAATCCTCCACCAATAGGTCATGCAAAGATGGATAACAACAGCAGAGGGTCATACCCAAAGATCTGCTTGGACAGGGACTGTGAGACCATCAAGATAACAATTCTTTTAGTTATCATGCTGCAGTGTCCCAGTTTAGAAAGGGGATAAAACATTTGACACTTTTATGCAAACAGTCAGCACGGTACATAACCACATACTGAAGAAGCAGAACTCTTACTCCAAAAAAATAAACACATTCACAGTCTTCCTTTTTCATAGAGGAGTGAGGTAAATCCACTGAATTCAAAGACATTGTCCCTAAAATTAAGAATTCAAAAGCACTTTGCAAGGCTCAGGATGTTTCTTCATATCTTTCCAGTTAGTGCTTTAGATGAGCAGTTCAGGTAGAATTAGGCCTCTAGCACGTCATGAAGTTTCCTGTCAAATCTTGAGTATTATTTTCCTCATATTAATCCTCGGGCAACTTTCTCTACTATCTCCATAAGCAAAGAAAATACGACACTGTTCTGATACACCAATAATCATGATGCAAGAACACACAAGAAAAGAACACAGAAGGGAGAGGCTAAATTTGCAGAGCCAACTTGCTTTTTCAGAGAGAAACAATACCCAAATGGGAGACTAAGCAACAGGGGGGAAAACAGATTGCACAGTTTAAAGAAAATCAGCTACCTTTAATATGTCCTTCTTGAAGAATGTCCAGCCTCCCTGGACTCCTTAGCCCTTCAGGACTGCCTCCCAAGGGGCTCTGTCAACCAGTCTCCCAAACAGGCCAAACTCTGCCCTCCAGAAGCCAACAGAGACAGTTCTGCTGATCCCTCTGCTTACTTCTCCAAGAATTGCCATTGCTATGACCAAGTCAGCCTCCAGCCATCACATCACCCACAAGTCCTTCTTTGTTCACAAACAGGTCCAGCAGGGCACATTCTCTGGCTGGCTCACTCTCCAGCTGTGTCAGGCAGTTATCTTCCACATTCTTCAAGAACCTCCTACACTGCTTCCTCTCTGCTGTATTGTATTTCTTGCTGACATTCAGTAAGTTGAAGTGCTCCATGAGAACAAGGGCTAGTGATACAGATGATATAGATGAAAGCTAGAAACAGCAGTATATTTTTTTCACTTGCAGTTAGGTTCTCCATCTATTTGCCCACACACTAAGCCAGTCATTATAAGAAATTGCTGAAGATCTTCACCTTCATCTTCTAAATAGTTGCTGAAGCCTAGACATCTCCTCTGTTGTTTAGAAGATCTATAGCACCTTTTCATGCATTTCCCCTTCAAACATACTACTTATAAATTTATACTGTAGAAGTATCTCAGCATCATTTTTCTACCCAAATCCATACATGGAGACCAAACTAGCTCTCTAATCCAGCCAAAGGAACTCTTTTGAAACAGAGTGGGTTAAAACCAGGCACATATTTATCCTGTGACACAGACTTGTACAGAAAAGCTTTAGCATCCTTACCTAAGCCTGACTGACATTTTTATTACCCAAATCACTAGGAAGAATTATATTTTCCAGTGTACTGCTTCTGCTGGATCTGGAGTTTTAGGCAATCCACCAATTACCCATCAGGAAATGAAAAAGAAAGAACATAGGTTATTTATGAATGCTAGGAATCCTGTCACAAGTACAAGCAGAGATTTTATGGATATCAAGGGACCACAAACCACCACAAAATATTCAAACATACCACATAACCCAACATATGTAACCCCTACATTAGTCAGACCCTGCAGTAAAGCATTCTGTTCCAGAGTGGTTCTCTTAGTGCAAGTACAACTCAAAACACTTTTAGAAAGAATAGAGTAACCTAGCATTTAAACACACTATTGACTAATTTTACTTCTAATTTTTCCAGAGTAGAGCATTCTAACTAAAATATTACCTTAGTAAGATAAGAATTAGCAAATTTTATTCAACTATAGCACTCTCCTTACAGAGATACGCCAAGGCCCTGAAGAAGTTGAGAGGCAACCTCTGGAATTCCTTTTAAATTTAGGTCAGTAATATAAAGTGCCAACTTGCAAGATTTGGAGAAAGGGTAGCATATATTCAGGCATTCAGTACTTAGCAACACAACAGACATTATATAGATTTCTGCAGCTTTAGTCTCAATAAGTGACAGCTAAGGATAGAAAACCCAGCTCAAAGAACTATAGCATACTTAAACACACTCATTAAATTTATACTTATTTTTAAAGTTATCACTGTGACTAAGGAATTACATAATCTCAGTCTCAGCTCAAAGTCCTGAGCACAAGAATAATGCCCAGCCCACAGCTTTCCCCACCTTTACTTTCAGCCTGCCAATAAGTGCCATGTGTATTTTCCCAGGTGCATTATCTTCTGCTCCTCACTTTGTCACCTGCAATCAGCACATTCAGCTTCTATCGATGGCTGTCTCAGCCCCTCTTCACAAATAATCCCTCCATGTCTTTCAAGGGTGGGAGGCAATACTAGCAGAATGTCTTCTTACTTTCAAAGGCTCCTTTTTCCTTCCATCTAGCCTAGTCTTTCTTGCAAAATCCCTCTACCTTTTACATCCCTAAAGATCTCTGTTCTTCAGTTCTCCTCTGCTAATAAACCAGTGAAGGACACCATGTCTAGGACACTTGCTCAGCAAAGAGAGGCTGAGAAACCCAAACTTGCCCAGTACGGAGAAGGGTTGGTTTTGAGAAACTCATCAATGCCTGTGGCAAGGTTGCTGAGGGTCTGGGGCATGGTAGTGTACAGTGATATGTGTTGGAATGATGAGACAATGCGCATAAAATGAAACAAGACAAGTTCACACCAGATGTTAGGAGAAAACTCTCCTCCCCGTGAGGAGAGTGAAGTGGGTTGGCCAAAGTTTCTGTGTAGTCTCTATGTAGAGGTTTTTATAATTTGTCTGGATAAAGCCCTGAGCAACCTGGTGAGACTTCCCAGCCAGGCCTCCTCACCCAAGTCAAAAGGTACTGATCTGTGAAAACTGTACCTGTGCCTGCTTTACAAAACACAAAAGTGCAACGAACTAACCTCTTTAACCCCAGGCCCCCAGAAGCAGTGGGAAAAATTAATTATATTTTAATAGGGATTGATATCACTCACTGATACAGTAGATGGAGTTTAGACTTGCTTCTTCATTCCAAGTTTCTAACAGCTATCAAAAAGCAAAATTGTCACTTGGTTAGGCTTTGCAGGCCAATGTCTTGCAATAAAGTCTTTTCAGGCTGCCAGAACCATGTCATGGAAGACAGGCCACATCCCTAAATCTTAGGCCAAGCCAGGTGCCCGTGGTGATAAAACATTCTCCCAAAGGCAGCCTGACCTTGGCAGCAGCACAGGTGCAGTTATCAATCAAAGTTTATAAACACAAAGGCAGCTCAGTGCAGACAGACAGAACAGACACCCTGCTGGTTGGACAGGCAGGTGCCAGTCGCTTCACCTCCTAGAACCTGCTGCTGGGAAACACAGAGCTGGAATTCCAGAGTGACAGAGGAACTGATGCACAAAAATAGGTGCCTGGAGTACTAGTTGCTAAAGGACTGGCAAGGTGACAGACTGTTCAGCTGGAGGAAGATCTAGAGAAGGGAAGCAGATCAGGTTGCAATTAGATTTTAAATGCTGTAGCTAGTAAGTGATGTCATCCATTAGGCTTCATCCATTAAGCATCTGGATTTCCCCTTTAGACAAAGAAATTGGATTCCTGAATATTACTCAAAAAATTATTCAGAAACTTCAACATATGCTGTCTCTGTGGCCCAGAAAGAGGAAAAATGTTCAAAGACCTAGCAGTTCTGTATTGACCTCATCTTTTTTAAGGCACATTTCCCATGGCCTAGGGGATTCCAAAGTTTATATTTAAGGTGGGCAGTTACATAGAGCAAAGACACAAAGAATAAACTATACCATCTATTTTTTTGAGGCAGTTTACCAGGACTAGTGACTTAGCAGTAGTGTTTTCTTGCATATATAGAACATTTCCTGAAGGAAACAGGGACACTTCCTGGTAGATGTTTAAACAAAAAAGCAACAATGAGCTCACACATTGTAAGACACCCAGGAATCTGCACAAAAAGGAAAGAGAAAGCTTAGGAACACACAGTGCACAAAAACTTTCCAAGCCATGTTAACAAGACAAAACCATAGGCCATCAGGCTTCACCCGTCCTAGCACTCCTAGGATTACATGACTGAATACAATCCCCCTCCATGAAACTAGCAGAGCCATGGTAGATCATTGACACTAAAACCCAAACAGAGCATCTAAAGCACTTAGAGGTGGTAAAAACATGTCCCTATAATTAATTGGAATAAATAATAAGAAGAGTTTCAGTCCTCCGGTGGTTTTGGAAAGGAAGAATTATTTTGTTTCAGTAGAATGCTATGACTACACAAATTGAGACATCATTAAGAAAGCTGGAGAACAAGCAACATTTTTCTTTTGCCTTATATCAAAAAAGGGACATTTCAAGAAAAAAAAAAGTGAAGTTTTGATAAAGAGTTCTACAAACATTTCAAGAGTGATTAACAGAAAAAAATACAAATCTGCTTTTGTTATTGGAAAACAGCCAAAGCAACAATTTTTTATAATCCTGAAGCATATCTTTAAAGTATTTTCTAACCTTGGACACATGTTTCAAGGATTCAAAGTCAATTTTAACAGTGTTTTTAAGACACGTCCACATTTTTCCTTGTCAGTTTAAATTATTCAAATATAACCACAAAGTTACCTTAGTCTCCTGTTTTTACTGATAGATTTCATGTGCCTCAGTTTTCCTAAGTGGATTTCCCAGATTTGCAGGCAGAAAGTTTCAAAGAATCAGGAACAGGAGTTAACTCTCCTGGTTTCCTGTTGGGTCACCTAATGAAGGGGCCATCCTGTCGATTTTGCACGTGTACATTGTATAACTCCTTTGGGGACCCAGGGGAGAGGACATGTGCGTGTAGACACACATACATCCAAGTGAACTACTCTGTGTGATAATGCTGCCTGTTTTTCTATAGGAATCCTGCCAAAATTGAACAACTAGCAGAAAGTGTGAACACATCAAAATGTGTTCACCCAAAGATTCACACCTAGACACTACACATATTACCAGGTTTTGCAGCCATTGGATTCAGGGACAGTGAGAATACCAGGATTAAAAAATCACAGAATTTACAGAGCAAATCTTCAATCATATGCAAATGCTCCATTTTAAAGCTCACCTATCTGTATAATGATCAAGTACACTAAAACAAAAAATAACTTACAAACCAAAATCAGGACCTATATTTTGTTACAAAGCTTTCATTGCAGATAGATCATCTCACTTTTACCACAACCAGATTTTGCTGGGACAACCTGATCAGTACAATACTTATAAAAGTTTGAGCATGCTTAAAAGCCAGAGAGGAACCTAGGTGTTCTACCTATAGAGGTTAGTCACACAACAAAATGTTTAAGTGCATCACTCTATACTAATATCCCTAACAAATCTGCTTTTTTGTTTGCCTGTGGACTGAATTGTAAGAGGAGGTTAATCAAACATCTCTAAATCACATTAGTGCTGTGGAAAGTTATTAATTTATAGCAAGTGTTTTGAGCACGTAGTGTAAAGCTGCTATTCAAGTTCTATGCATTCAGCAGGTCTAGTTTTGCTTAGAAATTCTTGAACTCTCGAGGAACCTGATCTGAGTTTCGACTCCAAGAAAACTTGAAACCAGTTGAGATCTGCTTGGTCTCAGGTTTCATTGAGTATTTAGCATAACTGATAATGAGCCCTTCTCATACACATTCCATCTCCTAGAGTCTCTTGTTTTACTTTCCAAATTAAGCAGTATAAACATGTGGCACTGCTTTTGCAAGAGAAGTGTGCCCCTACCAAGTTGCTCTAGATATCCTAGAGATTGATGTGTTTCTTGCATTGCAGGCCCAGCTAGTGTAGACATTTTTGATACTAAAACTGTAGCTTCATTAGGAGCATCCTGTTGTATGGCCACTGTCGAGCAAAAAGCCCTACATAAATTTATACCTTGTTGTCTAAAAGGGTGATGGAAGTGAATTGAGTTCAGTTGTCCTGTAAGTACAGGGCTTTTAATATCCTCATTTCATCTATCTTCCACAGAGATCCCTTAAGAGCCTTGTGGAGTGTGGGAAAGTTTACAGAGCTCACAGAACTGAACCTAGCACCTGAGAACCAAAGCCAGCAGCAGATTCACATTGAGTCACTGCTTTAGACTTTGTCACTCAGCAGACTCCAAACTACATGTTCACAGCATTACAGATGCATTTCTGGCTGCCCTGTTACAGACAGGATTCACATTCTGTGGCCTGTCTTCCCCATCTAAATCTAGCTCTGTTCAGAGGAGATATTCAGTTGAGTGCTCAGAGTATCCCAGTAAATGAAAAAGCACAGAATGGTACCTTAACCACAACCATCTAAAACTCTCACAGAGAATAAGCTAACACAAAGTGCAACAATGCTTATATGTTAATTACTGAAAAGTTCAGTCAGTTATGTGTCTAAATCATCCTTGTGCACCAGAGCCTGGGAAAAAAAAAAAGTCAGAGGCAAAATAAAATGCCTTTTTCTTTAGCAGTAATAACATCCAGCCCAATGCTAGAAACCGTGGCATATCCAACATGCCAGTGAAGTCCAGAAAAAACAGTCAAGATCCCTTTTTCCATATTCATTTAAGTAACTTTGCATCTCCGCTTCTCAGGTTTGTCTCAGCAAGTCACAGCCAGCATTTTATAAACCTGTATATGAGTGGCTTAACACCCAAATAAAGTCTTAATATCAGATCATGTAATTTTGAAAAAATGTCAAGTACATATACATGACAAGCTTTCCTTCTATGAACCAAATAATTTTGTTAGCATTTTCCTACCAGTTATAAATATCCAAGGTATGAATCAAAAAAAGATAAAATATTTTGCACCATAATTAAGAATGGGCAATCCTCCATAAAAAAAATATATGTTTCATGAATCACACAGATATCTTTGGCACCTCTGTTTCTCTACAGGATGCCCTTCCTCAAGCCATGCTTCTGTGACTGAACCTTCTCCCTCTAGGGAAACCATCTTCCAGAGAGCCATAAGACCTCAACTTCATAGCACACACTAAATCAAACCCTCCTCTCTTCCTACAAAGCCTAATCCCTACCATCATTTTTGTAACAAGTAATCCTTTATTTCTTCCTTTTTAAGGTCAGTTCTCCTTACAAGCCTGCATACAATAGCACCTTCCTGAAAACTTCACCACATGATGATGATTTCTTCTCCTCCTTATATGACCTTCCCCTGAGTGTTTTTATTCCTTACAGCTGCTCTCCTTCCTGCACCCTCCTGTCTGCTTTCTATCCTTGCTCTGCCTTGTGTGCTTTTTTTGAACCCCATCCAAACAGAACAATTTTCTGTACACAGAATTTATGGTTTTTCCTTATTCCTTATTATTCTTCTCACCCCCAATGTTACTAAACTTCCCTGAACACATTAAAAGTTCAGTTGAAAAAGTTAATAGAAGCAACCCAAATTGTACTTCTTCTAGAACAAATCTGATGTAAAATGGTTGTTTGCCATCTGCCATCAAATAGAGGGGAAACTCAGCTGATCTGAAGCAACTGAACATAATGAGGAAATATTAAGAACTATCAAATAAAAAAGCTGTGAACTGCTGTAGCACAGCTGTGGCTTTGCAGTGCATTAGCCTTTCCCGCAACACGGGCAGACACTCCAAAAGTTCCATTGGAATGATAAACAAAGAAAAATATTGGGTTTGAATTAGGATCTTTTGCTTCTAGTCCTCTACTAAAATTAGGGGGCTAACTTGAGACATCTGGAAGTTGCTCGATTCTCCACAAAGTTCAATCATTCACTTCTGAAAAAATCACTACCCTTTCTAGTATGTCAGTTTAGGGTACCTGAAACAGACACAAATACAGTGTTGGTCACTTTAAAATCTTTATACTGTAATGATCTGAGATGAGAAATGACTGACTTGGGTCCCTAATCCCACAACCTCTGAAAAACTGAGCTCCTTCATAACCACACCAGTTGTACTTGAGATGATTCATAGATTTTCCAATCATTAAGATAATTCAATCTGTTTGAGTAACACAACACTTAAAGTCTTACATGGTAGTTTATGCAGCACAATGGATCACAAACCACACGGTAATTTTACTATTTCTAGAACAAAAGCTAGTTAAGTGACTAAAACTGAAGGAAATTTATTTGTATGGCACACGCACATAGAATTGTCTTTAAACAGAATGTCCCTTGACAATGACTGAATCCCAATACAGGAGTTCCTGAAAGAGTATTTTTAAAAGTCATCTCACTCCAAATTATCATCTTTTTCTAATCTCAGAATTTAGTCTGCCAACAGTCACTCTGGGGAAGGAAAACTAGTTTAAGTTTATGCACTCCCCAGAGGTTGTAATCTCAGTAGGGCAGCTGTGTTGCAGCAAGCAGGCTGCTCTGTTACGTATCACAGATTCCCTCTGGTCTATGCAAGTCCTGCCACAGCAAAATGTAGTCAAGCAAGAGAGGAAGAATGTAGAGCTTTCAGCAGAGGGAGGTATTGACACAGCGTATAACTCTAGGGGAGGGGATCTGAGACTGACTGTTTCAGTGCTTGGCTACAGTCAGAGGCAATAAATCCCTCCTCCAGCAGTTTGTTAGGGTTTTTTGTTTACTTTTTGTTGTTATTGGGGGGGTGTATTATTTTTAAAAAGAAATAGCCCTTAAACAGCTTTATTGAAGTTGCTTTTCTGTTTGAAGAAGCTGAGTTGCATTCTGTTGCCAATGGAAAAGAAAAAAAAAATCATAAATGTGAGGGTGGGGACAAAGGAAATACAGACATAAATTTAAAGAGAGATGCCTTTGGTCACCAAAAATAGCCACAACAGATAGTGTAACTAAAACCTGACTAGTGCCTACACTGTCAGCGCAGCTCACAGGGCAAAGTTACATAATATTTTCCACATTTATTTCAAGCAGGGCGGCCTGCCAGCTTGATAGATTTCTAGAAAGGGTGGGAGAGGGAGAGTAGTTTGATTCACAGACTGCTGTATTTACAGCTCACCCCACAGCCGCTGCCTTCCCCTCTTTGGGCGTTTACCTTCAGAGTTTGCCAGAGAGCAGTGTGAGCACAACCCTGATATAGAAAGCAAGTCATCCTTCAGACTGTCTAAAGCCCTACAGCTGCACAAGTTAGCTTTAGGTTTAGATTTTTGATGGTGCTAGCATGCAGCGGCTTGCTGAAAGCTCAGTCACTGTCAAGGTCCAGAAATTGCCAGTAGGAAAAGCACCCTGACAAAAAAAGAGGGAGGGAAGCTTCAGCTTCAGATCCTTCCCTAAACAAACTCCAACAGGCTTCAAAAGAAGAGGCTTCAGAAACCAAAGATTACCAAAAAGCATAGAAACAGAAATTAATCTATCATCAATTAAGTTTAGAAATGGGCATAAATCTCTAAAATGGACACAAATTTTCTCAGAAGGCAGGGCTGCTCTTTTCAAAAGCCTGGATGAAACCAACTGCTTCATTTCCTATGAGAAATTTACTATTGAAGGATATTCATCAAGAACAGTCCTATAAATGACTACATGAACAGTTCTGTGTTATGTGTGACAGGACAATCCATAAAACAAAGCACTGGCCTGCGTATTTCCTGCATCTATTCTATATTTTCTCTACATGTGGCAGGTTCTCCATTGGGACTTCTCAAATACCTCATTAAGATTCGACTGTTGCTGGCAAGCAATAACATTGCAGCTTCCCATCAAAGATAGACAGGAAAACATTACCAGGAAAGTGACAAACAAAAAAGTTGATTTCTTACCACCAGTTTGCATGAAGAGAAAAAGGAGGTGAAAGACAAGGAAGAAGCAGAACACTGTATCACTGTAATAAACCCAGTATGCTGTCCATAAAACAGACTACAGAAAACATAGGTTAGGACTATCCTTCTCTCTCCCATCCATAATGGGAGAGAGAAGGATATAAAAGAACCATATATATGACTCTGTAGTTTTATTTGAATAGGATTAAATGGGAAAATGAATTGAGCAAATTCTCACCAAACTGAAAGGTACCTACACAGCATAGCAGCTGCTAGTACATTTATGAAGACCATAAGTGCTGGTATCATTAAATCAAATTGTTACTCCAAAGCAAATTGCTCTGACCATGGCTTTAAACTAAAGAAAACAAAAAGATGCCAGCTAAATGCCAACACATTATAATTTGAACCTGCAAAGAAGAGATATTCCCAGACTAGCATGGAGATAAAACAAAAGCACAGTTTATGAAACAATGCAATGATGTCAAGTGAGGTGTTATATTTCCTCTTACTAGTAACATTGTGTGCTTTTGAGAGTAATGCCTTCGAGCATAAAATCATCCCCCAAAACAAATTCTCCTTTTAACGTCAGTCTCATCAATAGTTTACAACTGGAGCTAGCTAGTTTTTGCTATAGTGACCTCCCCAAAAATTGTAGGGGGTAGTATGTCTTTAAAGATTAATTATGTTTCTTATGACTGTGCTTAAAAGGAATCCCTCCATTTCTTTTCTATCTTGGATGACATTTTATCATTTTCCAGCCCTAACTTGCTGCACACTGGCAAATTCTATAAATTTACCCAGAGAGAACTCTGTATCCTCTTTTTCCCCCTGGAAAGGAGCCTAATTTGAAGAAATGAATAAAAATAGTATTGAACTTACAGGATCAGTTGTGAGCTAATGAAAAAAAAAAGACATCCTAGTATTTGGAAAAGGGCAGCTTATTCACAAACTGATAAAACAGAATAAATCATCTCTAATACAATGAGCAATGAGATTAGGTTGCCTTATCCAAATGTAACAGTTTTTCCCACAATGCTGTATTGCCATTCATTGAGTTTTCTGAATATTTAAAGATTAAATAACGAAGAATGGCAAGAAGGAAAAATAGAAGTGGAGCAAGAAGTTTGCTTGAGGGAGAAAACCCAAAATCAGAAAAAAATGGAGAAATGGAAATTGAGATGTTTGAGGAGTGCTGAGTCAGACTCTGAAGAACGAGAGTGACTAGGACAATAGGCTGGGACACAAAGATCCTGGTTCAGTTCCAGACTCAGCCACAAACTCTACAGCAAGCTGTATGATTTACTTGGAGCCTCAACAGACTAGTGGTAAAGAGGACAAAAGGGGACAAAATCTTCTGTCGCAGAGAAGGCCTAGTTGTGACTACTAGACATGAAGTCCCTTGGATGTATGATCATCGTGCTCTGAAGTGTGCCAGGAACTACTTGGCTCCAGACTGTGGCTGAGGGACAAGCTGCAGTGTCTGACAGTTCCACACCAAAGTCAGCAAGCTCTCCCGAGCACCGCTGCTACTGCCCAGCATGAAATTATTGTCAGGTGGGAACATGTCCTGCAAGTCCAATGCAAAGTTTGGGGTCACCATGTTGCAGCTTCCTAAATACTCACAGTAAGGTTTGCCAAAACTCAGGTTTTATACTTCTGCTGCACAATCATGCTAAAACATGGTTCTCTTTCTAGAACTTTCTGGACCTAATATATCTGCTCTGTGATATACTCTGCTATGCAGAATTAAGGCCACACTCTCAATTGGCTCAATCATTCAGTAAAAGGAATTTAAAAGTAGAACATACACAGTATTATTTCTCCAAAGGAGGAGAATTATCAGCCCATTTCCTAAGGCATTAGTAAATATTAGTAAATATGTTGCACACCGTAAACACACATTTTCTTTTGCTTTTGGCTATAACTAAACAAAAATTATATAATATGTAATTTACCTTCTGCTATCTCAGTCCTTTGGAGTTCATACTTCGTACTATGTGGAAAAGGAAATTCCAAATCTGTATCTAGACCAGAGGACATAGGAGGGCACCACAGTTCCCAGGGGAGGGCATGGCCTTTGCACCACATCCTGACAGCATCCTCAGGCAGGACCAGCCTGGGCACAGCTGTCCTCACCCATCACACGCTCCTAGCTGGCCCTGGTCAGGAGGGAGGTGTAAGGAGATCCATGCTGAAGTCACTGAACACGGGCAATCAGGAACAGCTGAGCTGCAGCCACTGGGCTTCACCATGACCCCTTTCCCTGACACAGTCATAGTGCTGGGGCACAGCACTGGGTTTTGGTATGGCTGGATAACGTAATCTACATTTACTACAATTATTTATCATGGGCTTTCTCTTTCAACTATTGAAATATTCTGTTAGCCCAAAAAGCAATTACAAGCTTTCATTACATTCTAAACTTGAGGAAAACAACTTAAAAGTTCACAGGCAGCCTCTTTCTTTTAATTGAAAATGAACTTGGGTTTTTCCGGTGGTGTGGAAAAACTCTTTTGAAGGCAATCCTCTCTATTGAGGCTGTTTTTCAATTATATATTTACTTTAATTACAAGGTAATATTACTAGATAAAGGATTAGTTTTACGTAGTGCTATAAATGTGTAGAGCAATTCAAAAATGAGAAACCAGAGTAGCCTCAAAAAAACATTATTGACACAGTGTAGTAAAGTGGCAAGGGCTCTGAGTTTCCACTGAAACTATGGTGTCATGGGAGTTCTCCTCACCTTGTAGAACACGAAGGATAGTCATTTAAATACACTGCTAAGGGATTAAATACTGCTATAGGAGATAATTTCATCTTGGTCTGCCAATAACAAGTCTACAAAATAATATGTTAAGTTGTAACTTAACATATTAAGGGGGCAAGAGTTGGGGCAGTTTTGCATTAGACATGACCAAGATGTTAGTGGCTTTGTCATTCCATGTTTGTCATTCCATTCCATGATGGCTGCTAGCATTACTCCACCACTACCTAGAAGGATGAGGAGAAGATCTCTGAAGTACATCAACCACAATATAAAACTCCTCAAAACTGGAATGCTTAATATCGTTAGTGCACAACCACAATGAACTCACAAAGTAGTATCTGACCAATATCATTAGAGAGTGGTGTTGTGCAGGAAGACAAGTGCTATTTCTCAACACCATACAACCGTAATTTCCACCTGAATTCTGCCACAAGAAGAAAAAATATCTTTTCTGAAACCAGTGATGCTATGTGAAGACACATAACTCATAAACAAGTTACTCTTGCAGCATTGTCATAAACACAAACTGTATGCACTGTAAAACTGCAGAAAACTGCCTTTGGCAAGGGGCCTCTCTGGTCTAAGCAAAGGTGCTTTCACACCTATGTCTGTGCTAAGAGTTGAGGGTAAGGTGAGAATGGTGGTTCCTAGGGAAATGTGAAATTTGTACACCTCAGAACGCTGGGAGTTTGGTGTAAGCTGATTCTCCTTCAGTCCTACCACACTCTCACAGCAGTCCAGGACAAGGCAATGACTGCCCTTCATGTGGTTTCACTGTGTTCCTGGATTAGCAGCAACTGCAGAGCTTTTCACTGCCCAGTGCCTCTTTTGCACAGTCACTGGACTTTTTTCTTTCTGGGCCTAAAGGAACAGATCTTCTCCCAAAGTGTGTGCTGGCCCTGGCATCATCTCACAGAGGAGGCTGGACACCCTATGGAAAAGGTCTCACATTATATGTAGCTATTCAACACATATAGAACATTTTTAAAAGAGGATACAGCAACCACAAAGTACAAATCCATTCTCTCCTTAATCAGGCACATTCCAGTCTCGGTCTGACTTAAAATGTTACATATTTACTTTAATTAGGGTTCTCTGTAGGGAATAGAATAATATGCCAAAAGAAGACCAAAAAAGAAAAATGCACTACAGAAAACAGCTGAAAATTCCACAGATATATGAGTTAAGATATAAATCTCACTTCAGCTGTATACCCACCAAGTATAACCCAGATATACTCATTTCTCCTGGCACAAGATGAAGGTTTTCATGCATACGAGTATATCATAATATTTTTTCACCTATCATCAATTTTCATTTTCTCTTTGTCAGTCGCAAAATATCACCTGGGAAAAACACTTTAAAATCTAATTGTATGTACACCTTATATACTTATGCATACTGTCCATCTCTATATTAATCTTAGAAGATTGTCTTTATTTTCTTATTATTTGTTTGCATTCTGCAAACAATGTGTAGATCGAAATTCTTCTGCTACATAAATAAATAGAAACGAAAACAAAGAAATTCCACTGAAAAGAAAAATTCTGAATTGATATCTTAATTACAGTAGGACTACATCAGGGAATTTGGGATTTAAATCAGATCTAATTCAGAGTCCAAAACAAGAGATTCTGCAAAAATCTCACTAGATGCCTTTTGTGTCAGAAAAACCAAACCTTTTTACTCTAATGTGTCAGAAAACCAGAAAATTGCAGGGTTTTTTCTCTCAGCTGCTCACTTATACAAGTGAAAATAAAAAGGCACATACAACCACACAGATTTAGGGAATACAAATTAAAAGATACTAGATTCTCCTATCACATACAGCTTGCAAATTCACTCAGCCTAACTAGGAAAAGAGCTCTGTAACAAACCAATGTAACCACTAAAACTGAAAGCAGATTGAAACCCACAACATCCAGAGGAAGTTACAGCCGGCATTAGAAGCAATCAGAAGAAAATAGTGAAGAGACAGGTCCCCTTCTCTGCTACTACACTCTAAACTAATTCAACCTCATGCAGCTGGGGGCTTCTGACTGCACAGTTCACCAACAGATTCAGTGGGTAGCAATAACCATATGACAGCAAGCAGTCCTGGCTACCATCCTGAAATAAACGAAAGTACAGATCCCATCTAGATCCTTATTCCTTTTCTTATTCTGCAAAATTGAAATACAACCCTGTAGCTCACTTTCATGGTCGTCCCATTTAGAGGTTGTCATATTCCTTGCAGACATAAAAGCACACTTCTATTTTTTGTGAGGAAGAGGGGGGAAAAAAGTGAAACCAACCAAGAAAAGAAAAACAAAGACATACCTATATTGAAAAAAAGAACTCAAAACCCAAATGCAGGAGAAGATAAGCAGAACAGTTCTGGTAAAAACTCTTATCTAAAATGAAGTTTTCACCACCTAAACACCCTAAACAACCTCTGCTAGGTTTCAATGCACACCACTCTTTTCCAGACTGCTTCATCTATAGAAAGCTGTCACAAAAGGTTTCCCCTGGATTTGCAGCTACATGTGCAAAATGAGCTCTGTGATTTTCTGCCTCAGGGACACTGTGAAGAGAGCACTACACCAGAGCCCCACGTACCCTGAGGTTAAACTATAACATCACCTGTGTTAGAACAGTTCATTCCAATTCGTCAAAAATTTGCATTTTGCAGATGAAGAACCCAAAGCAAAACTGGACCTTTAGGTGCCATCCTTTCATTTGTGAAATGGAATGAGTCCCATCCCTAAATGTAAACACATTCGCAAGGTGATGCATTCACTCCAGGGAACATCTTGGTATAAGCAGTAAAATAGCAGTGTAGGCACATCTACAGTCCCTGAGATAACACGCCTCACACCTTCTCTTTTCCCACAATGAATTATAGAAACATCCATCCTTCTTCTGGTCTCATGTAGTACAAAATATATTATCTATTTTCTGATCATGGAGGTAGTGATTTTCTAAATTGTGCAGAGGAACACCACAGCTCAGCAAAGCATTCAACCCTCCATCACTTGTAATTATTGTGAGTGGTAGGGAGTGAGATCCTGCAGAAGGCACAACTGCTGAATGCAAACAGAAGGAAAAGGATTAAATATGAATTTGCTAAAGAATCATCAGTGACTGCACCAGAACACCTGGGAACTATTTCTTGGTTCAGTGACCTACACCTCTAAGGAAATGGTCACTCATTATGGAAGATCTGAACTAAATAAAAGAACTTTAGGTTGGTATGCACTGAGCTCAAAGATGACAAGGAAGCCCTGACAGAGGCTTGCTGTGCAGCATGCAGCAAGCGTGCCACAGAGATCAAACCTCAGGTGCCACTGGAACATGTTGTGCTCCTCAGCCTCTCACCACCTGCTGCTATTGGCTGACTCTACATATCAAGTGGAAATATCACACCACAGCTCACCCAAAACTGTACCCAATCTTTCACAGCAACACACATTTATGACTTGCACTTTGCGTCATTTATACCCCCTAATAACAAGAGCCTGCAAATCTGCCTGCATTTGCAAAACCACCTTATCTACAGGTGCATCCTTTCTTGGGGCTCTTTAAGAAAATATTTATTTTGATATTGTTTTGGGGTTTTTTTATGTGATTGATTTCACAGTTATCCTAATGTTCTTTTGAGAGACATTTTGTTCATAAAATTCTGCTTTGTTTTGGCAATATTTGCTAAAATACTTGAAAAATAAAACAAAAATCTGTAACATCATTCCAAGTCTAGACAACCTGAGGCCTTAGGTTGCACAGGTTTTTCTGTACCTTTACTTCATAAAATTTTCCCTTTTTGCTCTCATTTGCTTTCCCAAGAGACATCAGTTCAAAACTTCCTTCCACCTGAGAGGACCAAGAGTCATTTTTTTCCGGGACAAATTGCAGTTTACAACTGTAATTTACAAATTACCAATGTAATATGTAAAGACTGGCTTCATAGAAAGAACTGAAACAACAGGATGCCTGCTACACATACCTGCTAAAAACTTTCTACATTGATAGTATTTCTGTTCACTGTGGCAGGGACTGGAACCTGGATCTTGTTTATCCCTACTGGCATGCAATATTAAGAGGAAATTGCCAGATGAATAAAGTGGCAGAGGGAGCATACAGAAATCACCTCCAAAAATAGTTTCAGGGCCACTTTTACATAGCATTTCACAGGGAAGATGCTTCTGAGAAGTGGAGTTCTGTGCTGATATTGTGTCTACATACCAGATTTTCACAGTAACTTGGGAAGCTACTACTGAAAATTTTACATTGCTATCAGAACTACTGAGATCCAGATTCCTATAAAAACTGCCTATAATAACAGGAACTGATTGCCCAAAATGCATCCCCAAATTCTTTTTTTGGTTCCCACACTTTCAGAGGAGATGAAGGCACATACCTAATGGTGGGGAAGAGATTTAAGCTGAATCAATTTTTCCCAAGCAGCACAGGTATGGCATTCACTTGCTAACAAGTTTTTGCACAGCCTCCTTCCATGTGCTTTGCACACATTAAATAAATAAAAAAAATCATGCAATATTAGTAATTTTTTCAGTTCTAAGAGATATCAAAGCAGTAGAGAACCTGCTAGTATAACGGATTCAATTACTGACAACCTTTATTTCCAATGAAAAGCAATATTGATTTCAAAATGTTAAGTATTTCTCTTATAACGGTTTTATATAAAAATCAGTATTTTGAGTATGACTGATTTACTGAAATATTTTGTATATTTCCAATTTCATATTGGCAATTGTTTTAATCCCCCTTTTTCCTGGCAAAATATACTTTCTTTCCTAATCTCCATTTTGAAAGAAAAGGATGTTCCTCTAGGCCCGGGAATTGAATAAAGCAAATGGACTTGGAAAATATGGGTGCTGACAAAGGCCATCCCAATTTTGCTATGTTAGAAAGACACCGTTGTGAGCAGTGTGCAGGCTGGGCATTCAAAGCTGTAAAATATGGTACCATATCACTGGCTGACAGAGGCAAGATGTAAGCCCTGACACCCAAACCTTTCTGGATGTAAGCTATTTCAAATACTAGCAGGAATTGCAGACAGTGAACCTGCTGGCTGGTGGAGTACCAGTGAGGCTTGTGCATGATTTGTCTCAGAGCACCAGCAGATCCCAGGCCACCACCATCTTTTGAAAAGTTTTGAATGATCAGTTGCCAGAGTCACAACACAGCTTTGTCCTGACACTGCTCCCCATTCCTCTGCAGGGAGCTGTGCAAGACACAGGATGGGGACAGAGTTTTGGCTTTGCAGCAGTTCAGAGAAAGGCAGTTATGTGGTGGTGTGTTCAATCATTCCCAAACTTGGATAAGCCTTTCCCTTCCTCTCCTTGTGCAAGAATGGAAAAGCAAGCAGGTTCCTTGCACTTTGACGCCCTGTTCAGTGACCTCCACTGGACTGAGCAGGTCCAGCAGAGAGAAGCAATGATTAAGGGACTGGGACATCTCTCTTAGGAGGAAAAGCTGAGGGGGCTGGGTGTGCTCAGCCTCGAGGAGACAGGGCTGATTGGGGTCCTCCTCAATGCCTGTCAGGGTCTGAAGGGAGGTGTCAGAGGGTGGAGCCAGGCTCTGCTCAGTGCTGCCAGGAAATAGGGTATGAGGAAGAACTTCTTTACTGTGCAGTGACCAAGCACTGGAACAGATTGTCCAGAGACATTGTGGAGTCTCCCTCACTGGAAATATTCAAGGGTCCTGTGCAGTGTGTTCTGGGATGATCCTGCTTGAGCAAGGAGGTTGGACCAGATGACCAACTGTGGCCCCTTCCAACCTGACCCGTCCTGTGATCCTGTGATTCTGTGACTGATGATGATCACACTCATCAAATGCCTCTGCATTGTGTGTTGTGGAGTGAGCCATTCATTCACAGTACAGACTAGAGCTATAAATACACAATGCCATAAAAGGCTTGTGTGTAGGCCTTTCTCCTGGAAAGAAAATATGTTTTGAAGATGGTTTGGCCGATAAAAGTTTGGCAACTTTATCTATGACTCTTAAGCAAAAAGGAACAAAAAGCCAATACAATTTTAAAAATTTTTTAACCTAAGACATAACTATGTATAAAAAACAACAGTCTAAAAGTATCTAGAAGATTGGAAAGATCAGGCTGTACTCTGCAATAGGCCACACTTTACAGCATTTTATAGTTTGCTTCTAGGCTTTCTGAAAGCTCTGTTTATCAGGATGATACTTCATATATCCCTATCTAACAGTTTCATGTAACAGCCTTCTCATAAAGCTTTCTGCAACTATTTGGTAAGAAAGTTGAAGAAGGCTAACATAAGTTTAATATTTTGATACTACATCACCCATTCCTTAATTTACCTTCATGCTTTGAAACTGAACTTGGAAGATTGCTATATGTCTGCATGGTGCTGAGTATCTGCAGTGAAATTCTTGGTATCATGGTCTGCATGACTTGAGGTGTTCAATAATTAACATGATCCAATTTCTCTACCTCTCTACCATGCAGATCCATATTTAGGACAATGATCACTAACTACAGGGATTTGTTTCTGGCATGTATCGCTTTTTTCATCTTTTTAAACAGAGGTATTTACAATATTTCTCTTCTTTCATGCAGTCTGAATGCCTGCCAGTAATTCACTAGGAAATCTCAGTAGCATACAACTTTTGTTCTCTCCCTTGAGCTAAAAAGGTGCATGTGTTTGTCCTGCCTGGAGGTCTGGAAGGACATCTCCCATCCTGTATGTGCTGATAGAAAGCAGTTTGTTGGGCTTTCAAGTGGAAGCAGCCTGTCTGCACTGAGACTGGAAGTGAACTGGCATAGGAAGCAGTCTCTCTGTGGATGTCTGGCCAGGAGCTTTGGATTGACCTTCAGGACACAGAACTTCGGACAGTGTTTCAGATGCTAGGCTCTGGCCATTATACAGAATCTGCAGACAGGCGCACAGACACCCAGCTGCCTTGCTGGGCTCACTTGCCAAGCAGTGGATAAAGAAAATCTTCTGCAGTGTGGCTGAAACACTAACTTATGGGGAATTTGCCTTCCGTTCCATTTCTCTCTTGCTGCAGCAAAGTTGCCAAATGCTCAGGATTTCTATGCAAATAGTCCTGGTCGTTCTCTGGTTGCAGAGGAGAACCAGCGGGAGTAAGGGCTGCATAACTGGAGCTCATTGCCCCTTTTATCAAACACAGTTCAGGCATGCTGATGGTTAGATACACATCAGAATTTCAAACTGTGGTTTATATAGCTGCTAAAACTCACTAAAACAGCACACACAAATTTCCTTCTCTTCTCTCAAATCAAGAGCCCCCGACAAGAATCAGTGCTAATCCTAGTTTGCGAGATGGTTTTTATCCGTCCCGGAGACAGTTTACACTGCAGTCCAGCTCTGTGTAAGCCTCACAGGCCTCTTATGTAATGTATCTCTTTCACAGCATGGTGTGCATTTTGCTTAGGCTTGCAGTGTGCATTGAAAACCCTGTCAGACTGGGACCTGTAAGAGGTACTGAATCAAAAAATACATAGAATATAGCTTTTCTTTAGAAAAACTGTGTGCTAGGCAGGAAGACTTTTGGTATTAGGAGACAAAAGATGATTCATTCCATCATATTTTATACACACCTCTGTGATAACACTATGGTATCTACTTCTTAGAATAGAAAATATTTCTCCCTTATTTCCTAAAAGCCCAGTAACTGCTGAGGACCCTCCAATACAGCTATTCCACCTTTTATCACAACACAAAAGGCAGTGTACAATGAGAGTGCAGATACAAAATCTCCTGGCACTGAGAAAGATTCATTTCTTCAGGTTTGTCCACAGCTATCACCACAGTGAATTACTCTCTGGACCAAGTATAAATAAGTCTAAGTGTATATTAAAATCCTTTTGGTTTTTTGCTGTACTCCACCTGCATCATTTTCTCATTTCAGCAGTCCAGAGACAGAACACACTTGTGACCCAAAGCTGATTCCTGCATATTATTTTGTTTGTATTTTTGCACAGAGGTTACAGACTTGGAGAAGAAAGTCTTACAGCAGCAGATCTCTCAGGATGATTGTTACAGCCCATGCAAAGGTATCAACTGCATGTTGCTAAATTAGGAGTAGCTGTATTCACTTGTACCAACAGCACAGATGGGGGCAGGGAATGGGGAGACTCTCCAGAGCAGCAGAGTTTGGACTTAGCAGTGAATAAAGAGCCTTCAGTGCTGACTCACTTTTTCCATTTTTAAAATAAAAACATTGGCAAAGATATTTTTAAGTAGTTACAGTGCTTTTCTGCTGCAAGCAAAGCCTTTTCATAAGTTTTAACTATCCTCACCCCCCTCAACAGTAACATACTTTAGTAATCGCTCCTATTTAATAAAATCCTTTTAGTCATAAAGCCCTAGATAGTTTTAAATAGAGCAGTCCTTAGTCCATAACTTATTGGTTTCTAAGGGAAAAGTATTGTCCAGAGAAAAACGTAGAAGCCCGGGAGCCAGGATCCCCTGGCTCTACCCTTCATGGTTCTGCTGACATGTTGTATTACGGAAAAATGAAACAGTCCTGGTTGTGAAATTGTGGCCTGAGCTGTACAAGCAGATTTCTGTGCTCGCTGAAGTTGACAAAAGCCCAGAAGTTCAGCCATAGAGAGCAAGATTCTTCAAATACAGCAGGTTTACTTACGCTATGTATCTCACTTTCTAGCATCATAAGAGCAGCAGTTGCAAAAATCTTGAGTCAAATAACATTTTAAATTCACTCCAGGAGAAAAAAAATGCTGTGGCACTCCCAGAAGGAGGACAAGCATATGACAGGATAAGACCACCAGACTAGGGCTGTTGAGCTGTAGAGTGCTCTCCATGTATCTAAAATAATTTCAGTAGCAGTTCTCAGAAACTCACAGGTCAAGACCTCAGGAGAACAGCAAACCTGGAGGTTAAGCAGTGATGAACCACAACTGTGAGATACAGTCTCAGACAAAGTGGAACTTAGAGAGCCCAAGAGAGGTTGCGTTGCATCTTTTTTGACCTTTGGAGCATAAAACAAATTTTCATATTCTCCTCCACCACTCACAAGTGGTTCCCAATTAAGCAGCTAAAGGCTCAGGTTTTTAAAGCATTCAGTACCCAAAAGCTTACAACCAGACACTCATGGCTCCGTCTTTTGTAAAAGGTACACTAAAAGATTTTAAAATCTTGTCATATATCCTAGGATAAAAGAGGGAATAAAAGTATTTTGAAGCTCGCCTTTTAGTCGTGTCGCTAGAGGTTCAGAATTAGCATTTTCCCTTAAATTAAATGCAAATACAAGGCAACAAACTTAAAAAGAGAAATAATTTTTTTAAAGTCCTATTTAAGGTTAATTTAGGAGGTCCCCACTTGAAAATCCCCATGATTTTATGTTTTATCAAAACAATTTTGGTAAAATTCTCTTCTGTGTACTTTTTAAATTAATATCAAGAAAGCTTACATATTAGAGTATTCCTTCTGTAGTCTTAAAATTACCAGCATTATCCAGCTAATTTTGAGATTTCTCTTGCTATTTCTTTCCCCCTCTTCAGTTGTGTACTTGTCTCTGTATTTTTCAGGGGTTTTTTTTGTTTTGTTTTGGTTTTTTTTGGTGTTTTTTTTTTTTTTGGTAATTTGAGAAACTCTCAGCTATTGTTTTAAATAACATCCATTTCACAGAGGGGAAGTACTTTTCCTATTCCTATTCCCCTCCAATTGTGCATTCCTCTGTACAAACAGATCCTGGAGTTTGTTGCATGGCAGTCGGTCTCTATATTTCCCCCAGAGTTCCCACAAGAATCTTGCATTCCTGTCTCCCATCCCATCCTCTGTGGTTGCCATGTACTGTTTAACAGTTGCCACATTCCACCAAAAAGTGGAAGAATTTTTCAAAGCTGTTAGCAAGTGATTTTAGTTTGCTCAATATCTTCAGACTTTCCTTCCCATGTGACTGGTTTAAAAATTCATTAGATGCAGTTTTGTGGTCCATAGAATGATTAAGGTGCAGAAACCATATACTTTCTAAAGTTTTCTCACCCATTATACGCTAACAGCTCAAGTCCCCCCTGTCTGTAATCTGGCAGAAATTCAGGCACGAAATATACAAATAAAAACAAACAAATAAAGAAAATTCCAGATTTGGGATTACCTTCTGTCAGGAGAGAAAAAAAAAAAATGCTGAAATAGAATTGGAGCACATAAATTCAGACTGTTGGACTTAGGACAACTGAATTTAACCAAAGGATTTGGCTCTGACCTAGCAACCTATATTTCCACCTCTGAAGTAACCAACAAAACAACTAGGACTAATTTCCAGAAAACAGTACATCCCTTCTACAAAACTCTCTTCTCGTCAGCTTCATAGCTGTAAGATCATCTCCCCTATTCCAAGGGTGCACAGACCAGCACGATGCTCCTCTCTGCATTCAGCATGCCAGAGAGCCTAAGAATAACACTGATGGCTGCATCCTCAGCTGCCAGCCCCTGAGCAGGGCTGTTCCATTGGCTTGGGAAGAGCTGTGCCAAAATAACTGAAGATTTTGGCCCAAGCATGCACAGGAAAAGAGGGTGCAGAGGCAGAGCAGACAGAAAATCTCTTCATTTCTATCACAGCTGTAGATGAGTACCCTGTATATGGGAGGGAGGAAGGGAGAGGTGTCCCCTCCATCTCTCTGATTTCATAAATCATTCCTAGACACTCTGAGAGATGTCTTCACAGTGTTTGCAGAAAGCTCAGAGCTTTGTCTGCTGCAGAAGCTGGGGTCCAAATGATTTTTTCCTCTATCAGTACTGATCCATCAATAATAATGGCATAGCAGACACAGGTGTCTTATTTGGGTTCAAAGCCAGTATCTTTTCCTTTTTTTTCCAAACACACACACTGTATGTTTTGATAACAGAGATGCTGACATCGTCTCCTACACAGTTGTGTTTGCCTTGTCTTTGAAGACACCAGAGGTACAAAACAAATGCACTATGTGAACCACTGCTAAGGAGGGGCAAGTGAGGGTTCAGATATACCCCTAAGCTGTTAAACATCTTTTAGATCTTAAACTTTTTAATTCACAATATTTACTCTTGGGGAATTTGCTTGGCACAGAGATTTTCATTTTATATTCATTTTAGAATTCACATTTTCATTTTATACACTGAATATTGCAGTTAATGCTACTCCTATGGAACTGTGATGTGTCATTGCAGAATAAAATGAACTTGTGAGACAAATTAACTGAGCCTCTGTTTTATGATTAGTTGCACAAAGTCACTTTAACTTCACAGAGCTACAACTCTATATGTGAAGAAACAGCAAGTTTCATGTTTCAAGTTTCATTTCATGAAGATGGATATATTTTAAGAAATTAATCTCTATTAATTGTATTTGTGTGATTGTATTTCTTTGACCTTTTTTTACTAAAAACCTTTTCCGTGTATCTGTTTTCTACCAAAAATCCTACTTTCTTCCTTCTCATCACAGTGACTTCTCAAAAGAAATGTGGGTAATTGCCTACGCTGAGATCTATGCAGCAGCAAAGACACAAGGATTATTGATACTTTAGAAGCCACAAAAGCTCCTGAGAGTATAGGAATAAGGGCTTGACCCTCCCCAAAAAATGGCAAGATCAATAGCTCAGCTGAAGTGCATTTTCACCAATGCAGAAGGAGTCAGAAGCAATTGTGCAGCAGGAAATTTATGACATAGTTGCTATCAAGGATACATGGTGGGAAGATCCATGCAACTGGAAAGCTGTGATGGATGGCTATAAACTCATCTGATGGGAAGTGTTTATCAAGGAAAAATTGATAGGGAGTAACCCTGTGTGTTGGGGACAGTTTTGGTTGTCTAGAGCTTAGTGCTGGTGGCAAAAGTGTTGAGTGTTTATGGGTAAGAATCTGGGCGAAGGCCAACAATGTGAATGTCATGGTGAGAGTCTGCTGGAGACCACCCAACAGGATGGAGGTGCAGACAGAATGTTCTAGAAACAGCTAGGATAGGTCTCACAGCCTTTTTTCTTGTGGAGGACATCAATTTACTAGATGTCTGCTGGAAAGACACTGCAGCAGAGAGGAGGCAGACTAGGAGGTTCCTAGAGTGGAAGATAAGGATGCTGTGGGGTTATGCAAGGAGAAAATGAGAATGGCCAGAGCCCAACAAGAGTTTGACTTGGCTACTGCTGTAAAAGACAATAAAAAAGGTGTCTATGAACACTTTAGCTGCAGAAGAGGGGCTAAGGAGAACCCTTTTTTTTTTTTTTTACTGGATGTAGAGGGAAACACAACAAAAAAGGATGAGGAAAAGGTTGAGGTATAAATGACTTCTTTCCCTCAGTCTTTAATACAAAGTTTAGTTGTTCTCTGGGTGCCTGGTTTGGGTTTAGTCTCACTTTAAACCCTCTTTTTTTGCTTGTGGATGTTAGGGGTTTTTTTCAGTTTAGTTTTGTAGTGTCATTTCAGTTCTTTGAGTATGTTTCTCTCAACTGTAGTAGTTTCCCAAATGAATGGTCAGGTCCAACTCAGACTGTCGTTGTGGAACAAGCAAGGTGGAGTAAAAGGGATAAAAAATGTCAATGCACATGAGGTCCCTGTTGCTTTGTACAGGAGCAAAGAAGGAGTTTCCTACACGTGAAGGCAGATGTCAGCTGCTCAAAGTGCACTGCCAGCTTAGGACATGGCAATAGATAGCATTTTCCACTTAGAGGCCTTTCTTTTTTAAACCTGAAAAATGTGTTGTTTGTATGGGTATATATTAAATATAGAGATGCAGATATCAAGACAGTCACATCAATTTCTATCACAGACCACTGAGGCATAGATAAACAGTGACACCGTTTCTTAAAAGCATATCACACAGTTGTTAAAGTCTCAGTAACTGCTCTGTTCATCATCAAAATAGATTTAGACATTTTTAAGATCTGTATTGACTTGGCTGACAGTAACTGACTCTGAATTACTACATCTATATTTAGAAATCTCTGTACACACAATTTACTGCACCACAATCATACTTAGCTATTCAAACATTGTTTCCAGAAGTGATGGCTTGCATCAACTGCTAGGATTCATCATATCAAGTCACCAACAAAACATTTCATTGTGCTTCTCATTGCCCTTAATCAGCAAGCCTCAAAACCCAAGATACTTCTGATATTTCAGAATAAAGAAATCTATACGTGTGCAGATTAGATGGAACCATATGCAGGCATAGATGATGTACTTTCTACATTGCTAAACATTAAAACTTTGAGCTTATTTTATTTATTATGATACTGAAGAATAACTGCAAATAAATTCTTTCCATGCAAAGTATGACTCAGGAGATCTGCAAGCAGCTTCCACCCTGAGACCTCTCTATGGAGTCTGGTTTACATGTAAATCTAATAATTACAAGAAATTTTCATTTTTGGTTGGGAAGAAGACAATCATAGACTAAAGATCAGGGCACAAGAAACAGAATTACAGTGGGTAAATAAAGTCAGCCAAGTTTTCAACAGTCACAAAGTGCTTAAAACAAAACCAGACAGAACAAATCTCTACCCCTTATTTTAAGAACATTGGCTTGCTGTATTAATTTCTTGTCTGTCTTTAAAGAAAAGCAAAATATAAGTATCAATCAATTATTTTCAGTGTGGAATTTCACTGCAGGATCTTATTAATGAAGACTAAAAGAGAAAAATAAAAGATATTTAAAATAAATTATGTCATTAATTCAGTAGCTTGTGCAACTGAAATAAAGCCAGATTGTCCATTCTCATCATTCAGGATTTACTCTTTATATCTCAATGTAACCCCAGACTTCCATTTTTGTGCATAAAGGTACAGAAATAGCAAAGAGAGAAAATTTTTGGAAAAGTTTTGTTTCCACTCCTTCCAAAGAACTGTTGTCTGAAATCCATTCAAATGTACTTGCTCCCCAACAGTTAACAATTTTAAAGTAACTTAAATCCACTTTATCAACTAATTTTAGAAATACCACTGAAAAGCAGAGAAAGTTTGAAATAAATTTCTAGAATAGAATTTCTAGTCCACCTTAAAATTATTTTAGGCAGGATCTTTCATGTATTCCCAATCATTTATTTGAGGATTTAGCCTGCATGTTTTCTGCATCTTTTTTTTCTGGGAAAGGTTTTGGATAGCATCAAGAATCTATTGGTAAGCAGAAAGTAACAAAAATACAGAGGAAACTGATCAGACCCAAAGGTTGGTTTTAATTAGGAATTTTTAGCTTACTGCATTCCTTTCACAAGCCATAGACATGCTAATGATTTGAATGTTTACATCCCACTAACATCCAATCTCCAAAAAGACAACTCCTTTTTTCCAGAGTGCATTAGAATATCGTTTCACACTGCTCAATAAAGATGCCACAGGGCTGCAGTTTACGCAGAAGTTTCTCAGTTGTTCACAGCAGTGAACTTTCAGGCACAAGTATCAGAACTAAAGACAAAAAGTCAGTCAGAACAAAATTTCTTCATCTTCTAAGAATGTTAAATACAAAAGCTAAGGGCTACAAAAGCAATGTACCATTGTTTAATCCTTTATAATTCATGCAAACTACTGATTGCAGTAGCAAGTCAAGTAATATAATTCTCCAAGTTGCACTAGATTTTAAATGCTATATCCTATTAGGAGAAAGTTTACTATTCTGAGCATAGCAGTAGCTCTTCCTTTAGCAATATATAGCTAAGAACTTAGTGCCCCAGGGCTTTCTATTGTGACTGAGCTGTCCAGTCATGACGATCTTGCTGCAGCTTTAAGTTTTTTATTGAGATGCAAGTATAAGGTTTGTGAATAATTTTCAGTTTTATCTTTTCAGTCAACAGTAAAAGTACATAAAAATATTTGATAATATGGCATGAACTAAAATTCCACTTACTTCAGCTTTGATAATGTTGCACTGTGTTACCATTAGCAACTCCACTGTGCATGCAAGTTAACCAAAAATGAGGATAAATATTTGCTTTCAGTTAGACAGCCACCAAGGTGCATTATCACTATTCCAATCACAGCTTTTCCCCATAACAGTCCCTGCACTTCAACCTGTGATTATGCTTTCCACAGATTTTCTGGAATTCCTGGATTACTTTGCAAGATCAGGTATTAATTAAGTCACTGTGCCACTTATTGTCAACCAAATCACAACATTTTACAGAGATTACTTGATTTTTTTATTTTTTTTTTTTTAAGGCCTGCTATTATTTAAATACTTATCCAAAAAACTAGAAAACTTAGGTTTGGCCTTTACCAAATAAAACTCCCACAGTATGACTCAAAACTGACTCTTCATGGAGTTGTAAAACTACACATGGAGTTTTGAAAGTGAATACACACAAATTACTCCTGTCAAGAGTCATTCACTAAGCAATTATGTAGTATTCACCTTTAAATCTTTGTTCTCTCAGTTTTGTACCACTTGTGAAATGATTGATGTCTTTTCCTATCCAAATAGGACGGTGGAAAGAATATTTTCCTCCTTTAAGTAGATTTAAGCAGACCATAGAAATGTCCTGAATATTGATTAGGAGTTAGCTTGAAATTAAAATGAATTTCAGCTGTAACTGTACAGTTCCACAGCACAACTTAAAAGAGTAAAGATGAACTGAAATGTATTAAGATTGACAAATACATTTTTTAAAAGAAACTGGAACTAATAATAGCTGAATTGTGTATTTGTCACAAATGCCCATAGGCAAAAAAAACCCATTGTGTTTGCACAATGCATTACTGAGACAACATCAAATAAAGGCCAGTATACTCTTCATTAAATCTTATGTCCTTCATAGGAAATTCCGAGCTAGTATGGAATATGTAGTTCCTCAATGTTCATCACATCAGAGCAGAGGAACGATGCCATGCAGCTCTCCAACAAATCACAACTAACCAACACTGTTTAAAATTAGATTTTCCATGAGTAATCCACATAGCAATTTTTTTTAACGTCATGGTTCTATTGAAGAGATTTTGATCTCCGTGCAGATACTTCATAATTCACAGTCACAAACTAGGTCCTTAGTGTTACCAATTAAAGACACAAAGAAGGGCGACAGTAAGACCTTTTCTCAGCATGGGTCTGTCAGAGTTGTGCAGTTTCTTCCTGTCCTCCTCCTCTCAAAAGAGTCCCTTCAGACATCTATTTGACTGAGTGCAAAAATTATCAAAGCATAAGTTACTCAAACCCTTCAGTTTCAGGCTCAGCCAGCAGCTGAAACAACAAGAGCACTAGTTTTGAGTCAGTTTCCCCATATCACAGGCAGGTGAGATGTTAGAAAGCCACAATGGCACAGCACTTGATTTGAGTCTTCTGCCCACCAAGACCCAGCAGTTCCAGCCCTGGGCATGGGGCACCAGCCAGGGGCTGGGGAGATGCCAAGGCCAGGCCAAAATCACAGAATCAATTCAGTTGGAAAAGTTCTCTGAGATCATCAAATCCAACCTAGGACCAAACACTGTCAACTAGACCATGGCACTAATTGCCGTGTCCAGTCCTTCCTTAAACACCTCTAGGGATGATGACTCCACCACCTTCCTGGGCAGCCCATTCCAATGTCCAATCTCCCTTTCTGTGAGGAAATTCTTCCTGATGTTCAGTCTAAACTTCCCCTGGCACAGATTAAGGATGTAGGCCTGTGGGTGGGTATGGCACACAGGCACCCATTGCCAGCAGGACCATGGAGATGAGCCCTGCTACTGCATCCATGTCTGGGTAGCAACACAGGGACTTCTTGCTGCCCCCAGGGCCCTGGTACAGGACTCCTGAGAAAAATGTCATCATTTGAATGGTAGAATCACCTAGCCAGGTCTTTTGAAACAAGCAGACAGTGTTTTTATTTCTGATTCCTGGTCTTTTGGCAATGTAACCTTTTTTTCTGACTCAACTGACCAGTTTATAAAGTGAGCGAAACAATATCTACTTTTGAAGAAATCTGACACCCCTGATCCTCATGTTCTCAAAGTGGTAAGTATTACTACATTGCAGAACTATGAAAAAGAAGCAAAAAAAGATTGCCTTATTTTACTGTGGCTAATTGTGTTGTTCATCAGAAATGCATTGAATATGGAGAAAGAGGAAAAACATGCTGTTGTCCTTCCCTTCTCCCTCTCACAAAATTAATACATTTACAGGTGCTGTTGAAATATAATTTACACCTTTTAACCTCCATCTGTGTCATTTGCAGGAGTTATGACAACACTTCAGAAATCCTCTACTCCTATCCCCATGGAAACTGCCATCAAACTGCCAAAAATGGGACAGAATGCTTTAAACTAATCACTTTTCAAGGGAGGAAGGCCTTTTTTTTCTACAGCCGTTTCCATGGGATCAGAAGCCATTGCTGCTTGCCTAATTGTTTAAAATCTTGTCAAGTGCACAGGCAAGTGCTCAGCCTTTTTAAATGTGACTTTTTGTTTTGAATCAGGCTTCTAAAGCAGAATATGTGAGCTTGATTCTTCTCCTATCCCACAAGTTGTCAGCCATCAAAAAACTGAACTCAAAAGAGTTTTACCAGTTGGAAACATGTAAGAAGTTCCATCATTTAATTTTGGAAGGAAGTTTTCAATGGAATGAAGGAAAGAAAGGACATATATTAGTTTTATTCCACAAGGTAGCTCAACACCACTGCAAAAGAAAGAAAGAATTCCTGGACTGGTACTGCCAGCCAGAACAGAAAGAGGCTATGTATCAGGAGGTGGAGACTGCAGTCACAAAGATGCAAGAGACTTCCTTTGAGAATTTACATTCTCACCTATCCCACTTTATGTTCATTTCCTAATATATGCATATATGTATATATATATATATAAAAGAAATTGGAATATCAGTTTTCCTTGAGAAGAAGTGAGCAACAATGCCAACAGGCAACTCTCCTGGCTGCTGTGAATTCAGAAGATATATTTTACTATGCAGTTTCTTGAATGAGTACTGCAAGACAAATCAAATATTTCTAGGTTTACAGTTTAGCCCTGTGCTAGGAAATCTGCTTTAGCATAAACATGAATTTTCATATGAATATGAAACTTCTGAGTCCAGTTTTTGTGTTAATGGCAAAGAACTAGGTTTCAAACCAATCTGTTAAAATTATACAAGCATGCCCATGAGATTGAATATGATTGGATATGTCTCTGCTCAGGTCAGAGCATCAGGTTCTGCAATATATCCAATCACTTAAACTGCTAAAAGCACAAATTATTGTTAATTCAGACAGAGATACTAGCCTTGCAAGGGGAACACAAAAACATTTCCAACTATGTATCAGTGTTTTACGCACAAAATATTCTAGGGAAAAAAATGTTATTTATACAATAAAAATATTTAAAATACAAAGTTATTGGGAACCTACAGTCCTGTATTCAAAATTAAGAAAAGCATAACATTCCTATTAAAACATTTGGTTAATTATGAACAGGTCTGGAGACATGCGGCCAACTACATGGATTTCCCCTATCATGAGATGCGCTGTCTTTTGCTCCAAATCTATGAGAAGCAGGATTTGAAAGCAATAAGTATGTAACTGAGTAAATATCAAGAGAGGGGCTAAAAAAGAAGAAAATACATCCTTACCTCCACCACTGTTACGGAGATACATCCTGCATGTTCCTGGAAGGATACAGCAACCAGGGAGTAGATTTTTCAGAAGGACTAAATATTCCTTAATGAGACCAGCTGCAGCCATTAAAAGCCTCAGCAGCTTTAGGTGATGGGACAAAGAATGAGACCAATATTTCTCAGGCACAGAAATGGGGTAAACAGGTTGAGAACTCTGCCTGAAGTAACTTGTTTTTAGAGGTTAGTTGGACCTACTGGGCTTTGAAACAGGATAAAACTTTCTCTCTGGATCTCCTGAAACCTTTGCATTGACTGTAAGGTTAGCAATTAGCTCTGGCACAGGACAGGTGCTAACCACACCTGAGAGCCAAAGTCATTTGAAACAGCTGATTTTGAAAACATTGATATTTATCCTGGTGCATTTAATTGTCAGAGCAGTAATTCAATTTAAAAAAAAATCTCTAATGATAGTTGGCAACAAAAATCAAGTCAGCTTCTATATTGACTCTTTTATAACAGGTTTTCTAAAGATTTTAATCTTCAAACAAACCCAAATGGCTGTTGTAGAAAAACACTGTTGAAAGGTTTTCAGATAAAAGCAAAAGAAAGGCAAAGAAAGGCAGCCATGTTTTCGTCAAATTGATGTTAAATGATCAATTCCATTTTTCTGGAGCTAGATGACCAATGGCTCCATCAGGCTCTTTACTCTCTTGTCTCAGGCCTTTTCTGTCCTTTCTTTCAAAGACTTCATACATTCCTTCAGCCTCCTCTCAGATTCAAAATATCTCACTCTTTATAAACCAGTCCTTTTTTGTTTTGAAAAGTGCACAGGAGCTGAAATAATCTTATATTCCTGACTTATACTTTAGCTTTTTTCTAGATATTTTTGGAAAACTTGTAAAATTCCACACATGCCAGTTCTGATGTAGAAACCGCATAACAAAAAGCAATGCAATCATTTTTCCTGACAACTTATCTGGAAAGGAAAAACAGTATAGTATTACAATCCACTAGTCACTATTAAAGTGGGGTAAATACTACAGTATTTTCCTTTCAGTTATTTTACACTATACACATTTCTGTGGTTCTAGAAAAACTGATATAGAAGTAAATTAAAATATTGCTCCAGGACTTAGTGTCAGAATTTTTGGTCTTTATATTTCTTGTTACTCAACTGTATCTTCCTAGCAAGAACCCTGGTATTGTTTGCAGAAGTCATTTTTCTGAGTCTCATCACTATGGGTTTTGATAATGTTTTTATTAATGAGTAATCACTATGTATCAAGAGTCTTGCTCATTTGTTCCATCTAGGAGATAATTCCTGTCCTCAGATGCCACTTGTTTGAATAGGAGACTTCTGCATACATCCAATTCTTTGTTCTTCCTGTTTGTGGGATTTTGTTTTAGTACTTAGAAAAAATTTAAAAACACTCTGGAAAAATAAATCACATGTACGAAATGATAGACCATATCCCCACCCCCCAGATGGGTTATTTTGGGTCACATTTCATTTTCACATCAAGAAAAAACTGGATGAATAGTGAATGGGAAAATATCATTGTAATTGGAATCCTGCTGGTTTATGCAGGCCTGCACATCTGGAATAGGGTGGGAAAAGAGAAACAGAAGAGTGGGATTCTTCTCACTAGACAAAAACAGGGAGTCTGGAGAGCACATGTCGTCTGGTTTCTGAAGTTACAGTGAAAGTTAGCATTCAGAAAAGAAAATGTTCAACAACAAGCCCTCCCTTCCCACATATCTCAGTTCAGAAGTGCTCCTGTTCTCTCTTTGGAGCTGTACTTCCACCACCTCTGTTAGTCACTTTCTATGAATATGTGGGCTATTTTCCTCCTCTGTAGGCCCCAGTGAACCCTTAACTCAGGTATCAAAGTGATTCCTCTCCAGCCAGCCTCCTAGTTACAGTTTAACAGGAACTGCCCTCTTACCATAGAGCAATTTAGGCAGGCAAACACGTTCATTCATGTGACTGATAAAACGTGTTTGCTTTGTGTTAAAGAATCTATAAAAGCCTTTTCTAACACTGTATTGAAAAAGTCATGAAGGTTTCATTAGTGGTAAACAACTTCAGTGCCTTATCTGGGTCACTATGGTGTTACACACATGGGTCTGCGCCCAGGGGCCTTTACAGCTCTTTGGAAGCTTCATCTTGAACTCCAGCTGAGCCCCCAGGCAGGGAAAGAGCAGGGGCACGGCCTCTCCGGAACTGAGAAATTACACCCTGTCTGAGATGAGAGGGGTGGCACGTCCACCCCAGGAATGCACGTCTGCATTCACTCCACAGAGGTGCCAAAGGGCTCCAGGGAGCTCCAAAGCATGCAGCCAAGCCACTTCTACACCAAAGTCCAGGAGAGGGACAATGCATGCTGTTGGCTAAATGTATGCTACAGGAAGAAGTCACAAGATTACATTAGTCTGTTTTAAAAGAGAGTGACAGTGTGGTGATGTACTGTGAGGAAGTATCACATAACCCAAGAACTATTATTTTTATTACTTTATTATTATTTTGTCATCTCCATCTTATTTAGCTCTCCATGCATACTTCCCAATCCATCATACAGCATAATTACATTCAGTGAATGAGCTCTCAAGTTACATTGCAAAAAGAAACTCATTCTTAGAAGTTTCTCAACTGAGTCGTAAGCAATTAAAACCATCTCTGAGTGCTTCATTTAATTTTCTTCAATGGAAGAAGTCTTAGAAGTAGGTAGAAGTAATTTCCTTTTCAGAAGGGTCATGAATTCATATTATGGCATATGAATAATGCATTGTTCTATTTAAAACATCTGAAGACCCAGCAGGTTTCAGGTCTGCTGAAAGCTGGACCTACTGGCAACATAAAGCAGGGGACTAAAGGTCTGCAAAGCAGTCAAACACAAGTAATGCAGTGCTGAGGGTTGCCTTGTCTGTCAGACACAAGGGGCCGATGCAAGAGGGGACCTTGTCTTGTTCCAAGCACAAAGTTGGCTGGAGACATGTTAAAAAAAGTGACTTAGTAAGACTAGTCTACTTCATATAGGGCAAGTTATTTTGTATCAGCCACTTGACCATGAGCAAGATCCAGATATTTCCCACTGAAAATAGAAAACTTGTGAAAAAAATATTTCCCTCAGTGCTAGTGTCACTGAAGCAGCACACCCATCATATCAGCACAGCCAGTTTTTATAACTAACCCTTTCTAACCAATTTTATAACTCACCACTAAACCATTAACTCTTTCAGATAGACAGAGAACACATCAGGTGTATTCTGCAGCTGCAATTCTGACTGCATAGTTCTACCACCCTTAACATCACTTAGTCTTTGCTGAGCTCAGTAACCCCTACTAACAGGTTCACCATAAATATACGGTCAAGAGATTGAAACAATTGGTGCAGAAACATGTTTAGAAACGTAAACAGATTTTAGGATCTTCTCTTATTTCTGAGAAACAGTGTATTTGTTAAAAAAATACAGCTATAACAGCAAAATCTTTGTTTCTGAATAATGTTTGCATAATCAGGACTGACACTTAGGTATTTTTCTGCTCTGGTTAATCTCAGTGCCTTCTGCAAAACATATGAAGTGATTCTCCACGATTTCCATTGGCTGTCTGGACAAAAGGCTCTTTGTGCACTGCAGGACCAAAAGCATTACATGCAGTAAATATTTGAGCTGAAGGTGTGCTACTGATAGATTTGTATGCACTATCGTTATTTTATGCTATTCATGTTGTTGGCTTGCATCCCACTTTGTGGCCCAGTAAAGTAAATGACTGCTCAGAAAGCTGTTGAGCAGGAAAGAACCTGCTGCATAATACACAAATTGCAACAGATGATTGCTACTTCAGACAATAAAAAGCTTGTTATTTTTATTAGCTGGGAAAATGTATGCTTCTTGGACTACATAATACACTGTAATGACTCACAAGACATTTTTAAGTACTACAATATCATCTTCATTTACTTCAGATCCACCTAGCCAGCTCAATATATATAAAATATGACCACTTAAATAAAAAATCTACAAAAACAACAACAACAAAAAAAAACTTACATCAGGCTTAGAGTGGGGCTCTGCTCATTTAGCCTTAACTAACTGAAAGATGAACAAACTTTGAACAAACAAAAGATGAACTAGATATTCCTATGAAAGGATGAACAGCTTTGATAGACTTAATTTTAGGAGACAAAACAACGGCTTCAGATAGGTTCAACTTTTAGGCAGTGAAAATATATGGGATTAATTAATTCTTAATGGGTGTTTTTGTTTTTTTGATAAGTACCTTACTATAGTTGAAGAAAAATGCCCTTGAGAATGAGAAAAAGAGGCAGAAGACGTGCCTTTGTTAAAGTGGAATTTATATCATTGTGTAGCGACAAACAAGTTAAATTTAAGTTACTTCTGCTGCCATTACTTGCCTAAATCCTCCTTTACCAAAAGAATAGCCCTATTGAAGTATCACTGCTATTAGCTAAAGGGTTAGGTAAATAAAGCTGGCAGAAGTGACAGCATGACATAACACTTTTTTTTTTTCAAATACCATATGAATGTGTTTCCTATCATGTTCCTCTTCCACTTAAGTGCCAAAAACAAGCCAAAGATCTCAAAATCTTATCCTCTATCTCATGACTGGAATAAATACCCAATCCTGTACATGGTGAATAAAAACTGAGTAATGTGCTTTAGATCATTTCAAGATCAAAACAAAATGCGTGCTTGAATCTTTACCAGGGATTTAACTCACAGAATTCCTAAGAGATATCCTGGAACAATATCATGCTATTTATTCTCTTCCTGTAGGTTTGGGAACTTTATTCCTGCAATATAGCATATCTAAGAATATTTTTAAAAATTGCTTATACAACAAGCAAGGTTATTTTTTAGTATTAATCCTTATAATGAGATAATGGGAACTTCCAGATGCCAGCCCAATCTATGTCTGGAAAATAATGTGCCCCATGTGGCCCATAATTAACCCGTACTCTATAAGATGTGCCCCAATGACTTAGCAGAACCTTCTTTGAATGAGAACAAAAGACATTACATCTAATTTAAGGACACAAATTAATAATACTGAAATGGAACCAAAGATTACACCCATCAATATTGTCCTCAATATTGATATTTCAAAGCAATCAGGAGATTTTTAAATTCTATTTGGGGATGTTTTCCTAAGAGAAAAGAGGAAGAAAAAAAAGCAGAGAAGGGGTAGGAGGTTTTTAGTCTTACTATGAGTCTTGGAATGGAGAACTTTGAGCTAAGATCTGTTTTTTAATTCATAAGCATAATTAACAAAATAGTGATAAAAGAATAGAATTCTTTAATCATTGCTGTAAGAGTTTCTGTAAGATGTATGATTCAACTAAAACAAAATGTATTGGCTTCCTCAAGAAATTACATGACACAGTAAGGTGCCAGAGGATCAGAGAATATTCCAGGTTGGAAGGAAGTTCAGGATGTCTCTAGATCAACCCCTTGTTCAAGGCAGGCTCAGGCATGTGGTCAGATCAGAACACTCAGGACTGGGACCAAATGGGTTTTAGAAACCTCCAAAGACAGAGACTACACAGCCCCCTGGACACTGCCTGACTGCCCTCATGGAAAACAGGTTTCTTCCTGTCCACGGTTTGCTTTTCTCTTGTTTCAGTAAATACCTGCTGGGTCTCAGCCTCCCACCACGCCCTGCTGCCCACAGTGGCAGCACTTGCTCAGGCACTGCAGGGCTGCTGTTGGTCTCCTCTTGAAGCTACCTCCACCCCAGGCTGAAAACCCATTATTTATCAGCAGCAAGTCCACAATATGTAACACAAATCATCATAAATCGTCCTGCACTCGGGCAAACATCAGCTGACATCACCCCTCATTGTGTCAATCAAAGAAAATGCCGACAAGTGACATGGAAGCTCCAATCTGTCTGCTTCCATCAGATGGACTGCATGAACCAAAAATTTACTCCAATTACTAATTTCACTTTCTTTTATTGCAGCCTCCAGCAGCACCTGAGGCATCCCACAAGAGCCAATGAATTTTTTGTGCTGTATTCAAGCATGCTGCAGCTCTAGGCATTATTATGACTATAAGAATAGTGAGTTGATTGTACAACACAAATTTTTGACTGTGTTACAGCTTCCCAATGCTAAGAATATGCACCTGATGAGGCAAAAGGTAACACAAAGTCTGCTACAGGTCCAGCAGACACATTATCCATGCAGAAATTATCTTTTACTATGAGCGTAATTTCATACCTTTCTACCCAGCTCTAGAGAGGCGTCAAAGGTCTAAAAACTCAAAGATTTTTGGGAGGATATGAAGAGTATAACGATGAGTTATCTAATGAGTACATTGATTTTCTAGCCCATTGTACAGTATCCTATTATATATTATGATGGAAATGATGTCTGTGTGTGCTTTTTGGCTTACTCCACCATTACACCAGCCAGCCACGCTTAGGTAATCATGCCCTGCTAAACCAGACACAGATGGCTTCTGCATGGAGGCAGATGAGGAACTTTCTTGCATCCCATTCCACCACCTGGCTCAGAAATATGACAACAAGAAGCCAGAGATACAGTCACATCTGATATTGCCACAGCCACTTTTTCTACTCTGAATGTTTATGATTGAAGTGTAACCAAAACATGGGTACACTTATGCATACCAGAAGCAGAAAGCAATATTGAAACAAAAGCAGTTCACATCTTGCCTTTTAAGACACTGGTCTGAAATTTCTATTTAACAACACATTTCAAATTTTTTAGCGTGATCCTATATGAACCTCTCAGTCTCTCTTACCTGCAAAAAATAATTTAAAAATACCCTTATTGATGCCCATTCTTTGTTTGCTGTTGTTGTTTTATAATGTAAACCTTTTGGGGAAAATACATCACTTTCTCCTTTCAAGAGCTACACACTATGGAAGAGCAAATCTAGTCCAAGTAGATGTTAATTTGGGAGGGCCTTAGATCCTAAAGTTGACCAGGGTAAGTGCACTTGAGCGTGCAGCAGAAACCAACTGCCTGAGGTTCCATCATGGTGTTTGGACAGGGCTCAGCTCAGAGCATTCTCCCCAGCACCCAGCTTTGCCCCCAGGAGCTGCATTCAGTTTAGTTGGTGTTCTAAGCAATAATGTTACATGAGGTCAAAGCCATATGGAAACCTGAAGATGAATGTGGAAACACAGGATACAAATAGTGTGGCAATGGCATAAATTATCTAGCAAGATTAACTCAGCATTTATAACCTGTCAGCATTCCACTGATCACCTAAAAAGGAAGGACAATTTAGGAATGCTGCTGACATTCACAAAGCCATTTGTAGTCACTTTTTATTGGACCTAAGAAATAAAGTTACTCTTTTTCAGAAGAACATAATGAACAAATAGGGTGACAGGAGAGAGAAGTTTTGGGGCAATATAATATTCAAAACTCCTTTGATAGTCTTGAGCACTCATAAGGAAAACTGAACTTAGCCAGGAAGGCAATTAAAGTTTCAAGCCAAATCCTCTGTGGACATAAATCAATTGCACTATTTTATACAACGTGAAGCCTGGTCCTGAAATGAATTCACCCTGCTGCTGTATTATCAAGGAGCTTCTATTCACCCTCTTGCTCACCAGCGCTTGAAAGGAAGCATCCCATGAAGTTTATGCCAGAATCCACACAATTATCTCACTGCATTTCCTCATCCTATCCCCTCTGCTGATGACCTCTGGTCCCTTTCTTTCAAATCCTCTGTGTTCTGATACCCCCACTGCACAAACATGGTTACCTATTTCCTACAGAAATAAACTTTGTTCAGTAGCCATGGACATAGCTTATCCAGTCAGGAAAACACAAAAAACAACTGTCCATTGTGAAAAAAATGAAAACGCTCCTGTTCCCATTCAGTTACCCCATCCCCACTGACACCAGAGCAGCAATTTTTCTTATCTGAGGAAACATGACCACATGGGAGAAGATTACATGCTGGAATATTGCAGTCACATTGAGCAATACCTTTCTTTTTCCTCTTCTGTAATCACAGTACTGAAGGATAGATCTGACAGGATTTTATTGACACAGACTTTTTATAGATCCAGTTAAAAGGTCCCCAGACACTCATTCAGCTTCCTGTACATATAGTACAAAAGCACTGCGGAATCATTGCTAATGAAAATACATTTTACCATGAATAAGCAGGGCAGGAGAGAGGGGAATTCCAAAGGACCTTAACAGACACCACTTCAGTGTGACACATTACCTGTGTTAGTTTGCCATAACCAAACAGGAATACTTTTTCTTATCATTAAGGGAATTGTAAGACATGGCCTCAGTCCTTAGCCCACATCTATCTGATTGAACTTTGGCATATGTCTCCTTCACCTCATTTCCCTATCTCAGCAATAAAGACTGGTTCCTTCACTTCATCTATCTTGTCAAATTAGACATGTACATGAACCCTTTCACCCTACGTAATGTGGTTGGAATAATGTAAGAGAGCCCTAAAAGCCTCATATCCAGCCACAAAAAGATCCCTGCAGTGAAACGCAGAAGCCATTAAGCTACTTAGGGAAGTAACACACTACGTAAGTCAGATCTCAATTGAGCTTCCAGAATTACATGGATTGATTATAACTTTAATTTTATGTACTTTGAGATCCTTAGCTGAAGAATTCAGCCAACTATCACAGTAATAGCATCAACAGTAGTTAAAATTGGAAAATAACTGCTTCCTCAGCCTCTTGTTTGCACATATGTATCCACTTTTGGCACTAAATTTTTCTATGCTTTAAGGTAAAAACAAAACACAACACCAGTGCATCTTGCTAAAATGGGAGTAAATTCCCAGCAGATTTTGTGCTACCGAACAGTGGGAAAGAAGTACACACACACAATTTTTCCCATTGTAATGAAGCTCTAACCATACTTGTTTTAGAACAGGGTAACAGCAAAAACAGCTGAAGTTTGAAATGTGACACTCAGCACACAAATTGTCCTTAAAGAAGTACATGGCGTGCTGAGTTTGAGGTAGACATGGGGTTTGCTTTCTTTCCTCAGTACTAACTGACTGAAAAAAATCCCTTCTAATTTTAACAGAGCCCAATAAAGCTGTGCCTTTCTGACATCACAACAGTTACTTTCACCCAGATTGACAAGCTTACGGGCTGCTGAAAAGATTTGTGTGAGGGAAATGTTCATAGATAGATAACATCATACTGTCTGATTCATAAAGTGATAGAAACCTAAAAAGACCTAAAAGTGGTCACTGATCCATAAGAGACCAAAGATTGGTTCTGGCAGCTCAGACTTAACTCAGTCTAAATCACAGATGGAGTCAGAACACCCATTTCTTCTGGAAAAACTTGTGATTGTCCATGAACTCCACTATGCCGTGAACTGCTTTTCACTGAGGTGGAGGTCTTCAGTCCTCTCACTTCTCCAGTCATGAAAGATTTGGAAATTGTGGTTCTTGATATCCCACTTCCTTTGTAAGTAAGCTTAAATCCCCTTTCCACTCCTTCATGTGGAGAAAAAAATGCTGTTCTACACTGGATACTGCTGCTACCACACTAATCTACCTTCAGAGTGGCATTCTCCTGCAAATCAGATAACAACTATTTTCACAGAACTATTCTAGTTTTAACTTATTTATGGGTTATTTATTCCTTCATCTCTGTGGCCACTATAGGGTCACATCTGTAATGTACTTAATCTGATCTGTCTAGGTGTGAGAGTGGTCCCTGAGGAACCTCCTTATCCTTTGGATCAAGGATTTGAAAGAGAAAAGCATGGCTGTACAGGCCACTAACATACAGTGTGTGCTGTGGGGACCATCAGGATCCTGAGCCATTATCAGATCAAATCAAAGGCACTGAAGATTACATGCAAGACAGAGAGCCAGAACAATGTCATGACTTAAAGGATTTGGAACTCGGTCATGTGTAATCCAGGAACATACTCATGTAAATCTCTCAGTGTATGGGCACCTGAAGGAACCAGCCTGGCATGGAGGACCACCAGTCTGGATATCTAGGCCCTATTAACACTAGAGAGAACAAGTGCAACTCAAATACAAAGGCACTCAAGCACTCATTATAATCTGGATGTGTCAAAGTAACAAAAGGCAGAAACAAAAAATCTGGATGTGTCAGAAACAAAAGGCAGAAACAAAAAAGGGGATATATTTACAGGGTTGTGACCATGCATATCACTCTTATTTAATGTTGTCTTTTAGTCTTGGAAGATATTCATTTACTGATTGCTCCATAAATGGTTGTAACTTCCCACCCAACCCTGCAGCCAGTCTAACACTTTGCAAACTCCATTTCACCTGCCCCATGCAGCACCACAGTAAAAGCTCAGCAGTGCATGATCTTCCACTCACGGGTCTTAGCTGGTTAAGTTTCCAGTTGAGCAGATTTAAAACATTGCTAATGTTCATAATTTAACATTGCATCAAGCCAAACCCAGGTTCTAACCAGAAAAACAGACACCTCATGCGTGCTGCTCTAGCTTTCCAGCTCAAATAATTGTCTTATGTCTGCCAACACAGGACACATGAGTAAGACATTGGCACTGAAGTGAAAACTGCAAGATCAGTTATCAGGGTTTGCAAGCTTTTCTTAGCAACAGAAAAGGCAACCATCATTTTCTGTCTGTGCAGGATTTCAGCAGAAACAAGCCTCTTTAATTTCATGAAGTAGAGAGAGCTTTTCAGGCTTACACAAGAGGTCACGTACAGCATTCTAGCTGCGCTGCCTGGATATCATCAAATATAGAAGTGCCCACTGCCTCGTTTCCCATCCTCTAGTCACTGAAAATTTTAGCTAAAATATAGCTACACTTTCTGCTACCTTTCAATTACCTTTAAAACTGATTCTAAGGTCTTGTCCAACACCACTATTTGTCTATACCAAAATCCTAGCATCTCCTTGCAACACTCAGTCTAAAGTGTCTGGCATTGCTGTGAGTCTGGGACAACAGTCAGTCTAAATCCTGATCCTTATGCTGATGCTTTCCAAATTAGGAGAAAAATATTTTTCTCACCTGTAGGTCTTTCTAAGCCTTAAAGATACTTGTGAGGACTGCGTGTTAGAAAAGGATCAGGACTTGATTCTGAGATGTGCTAAGACAACTCTGTTCTTCGTATCTGCTGAAACAGGTCATTATGAGGCATCCACTGTGGCAGAGTCTTTAGTCAGAATAAAGGTTTAAAAGCAAAAAGTGATGCCAGGGATGCTGGCAGGAAGTGTCACAAAGATGTGCCAAAGACAGAAGCAGCAGCTCAGTGAGATCACAGAGGTGATCTTCAACATCCACCATTCTCAGTCTTCAGCCAGTACCAGTTTGGTGGCAACACATGACAAAAATCGTGGGGATGAAAACTTGTAGCAATTACCAGCAAAATGCTCACTCCACCATGACACATATGCTATTTACATCTTTAAGTATTCTCAGTGATTGTTCCAGCATTGAAACACAGAAATAAAGCTAAATTTTCTTTATACCTTTCCTATTTTTCTTCACCTGACATGGTTAAAAATTCAGAGTATAATAGATCCATACCTATGTTGTTATCCACCATTAGAGGAAGACTAATTTTCTGGAGAAACACATAAGTGTTATAGAAATGGTGAGAACTATACCAGAATTCTCAGGCCTACTCCTGTTGATGATAGTTAGGACCACTGTAAGAGACCAAAAGCAGTGAAGTCTCAATTCTAGTGTGCTGCCCAATCTGCAGAAGGTTTTAGTCTGTTCACTTTATGGTTTACCTCTTCTGCTGACCTGTGCTGACACAAAAATTAGGCTGCAGAGGCAATCACTCATACTAATTAACCCCAAACTCACAAAGCAAAAGGACACTTCTTCCACCAGGCCCTGCTGAAGCACAGATTCAGACATGTTTTGGTACCAAGCTCTTGCTGCAGTACCAGGCCTCTTTGACTTGGGAGCTAGACCCATGGAATCACCTGGGCTTTTGCAAATCAATATGGCATAGTGTCTGTTGTTTAAAATACACACACTCCCTCATTACTGAAAAAGAGCATTTTGATACAGTTATAGTGGTAATTCTGAATTAAAGGTTCTTAGAAAGAGATATTAAAGATTATTTAAACATTGGTGCTTCTAGTAGGGGATGAGGTTGCTCACCATTTTGCATATTTCCCCTTTTTGCACAGAAACAAAAGTGTGCTCACTAAAGGGTAGTAAAACTTCGTTGTGCCTTACAGAGTTTTAGAATAGTTTTCACAGAGGGGGCTTGAGGGGAAGACTTTTGGGTTTGGCTAGAAAATTTTATTTGAGAACAATGCTAGTCAAGCTACTAATGACTATCCCATGCACAAGCATGGCCAGCATTGTTCTTCTCAAAATACGTACCAGCATTGTTCAGGGACACTAAATGAGGATTCTTTTGGCTACAATTCACAGTGCAACATGTCATCATAATATCATTCTGAGGAAGAAGGCCTAAGGCTTTGGATATTTACCTGAACATTCTTGGTGCCTCCTCACTTGAAACTGAGATACCTGCAAAGCCAATTTTTGCCAGCCTTTCGTCCTTCAAAGCAAATATAGTGGACTACAAGAACAACTGTTCAATTCCAGCTAAATGAGCAACAGGTCAGCTCTAAGTATAATAACTATAAGCTCTAAGCATAATAATATAATAACACATTTCTAAATATCCAAACGATTGTGTTTCATGAATAAGCTGCCTAAAATACTACTTAAACAAACTTATCCGGCACTAATACCAATGTTGATATTGCCCTGGATTTATAAAGCATTTTCAAAAGTCATTAATATTGTCATCATCAAATATTCAGCATTTCTTCTCTGAAAGGAGAGGATTTATGTTTTCTATACTTGATCTGATAGTATCAAAAAGAAACATTTCAATTTTTCTTCTGCAAACATTTTTGACTCAGTTCTTTCAGACAAAAATTAACTATATATAATCTGAAACCTCAAACATCACTTCAGGCAGGAGCTCAGTTTTCTGAGCAATTTTTATCTTCTGTAAAGACAAACAACTTTGACTCTTTCTAAGAAGTTTTCTAAATGCAAGCTAGCTTGTGCTACCAGGACACTTAGTGTTATGGAAAAAGAATGCCAAACACAAAGAACTCAGGCAATAATCCATGTGTGCCTTATTCTTCCCTTCAAGATATGACAAATGCTTCTGCTCTTCACCCTACTGACATCAAAGCTTCCTTCAGCCCACCATTATCACAGCTGAGCACCAAAGCAGTTGCTGGGTTTCCTTTATTTGCTCCAGCTACAAAGGAAGGAAACATTTCTCCTACAGAGAGGCCATCTTGATGTTCCTAATGAACACCAGCTAAGACACCTGGAAGTATCCCAGAAATGCTGGAGACAAAAGCACCGAGGGCCTGGAGTAGGTTGCAATGGCTGTTGTTGTGGCAGGTCTAAGCACAGATGGTTCCTGTTGCCTTACATCAGACTGATCCTGAACACAGACCTCTTTATGAGGAAAATATGATTAGTTTTCACACCAGTTCTCACTCCTTAATCTAACCTCTCCTCTCTAAAATGTGTGTTTCCATCTGGACTCCTCCTATAGGTCACAAGGCAGCAAGGTGAACATTTTCATTTTAACATGACAGTTCTACAAACCAAATCACTGGATTGGAGTTATCACTGAGTTAGAGCACCCCAGGTCTGGATAACTCTTTGCAGTACCATGGGTGGTGGCATTCATATCTACCTCTATTCAGAACTCTACCTTGTTTACAACAAATTATCTTACTACAGTTTGATAGAAGTGGCAATAACATCTACAGAACAAGACTGGATGAATTTACTTGAAGATTATTCTAAAATGTACTAAAGTTATTCTAAAATGTATTAAACACAAAAAGGTCATTAAATATGAATAGGACATCTTTAAAAGACTCCAATAACTGATGAAAAAAAAGTGTTGAAAAATGCCCACTTGACCACCTTTGGCTCACTGAACAGCTACTGAAAAAGGTATTATAGGACTTGCAGACTCCTGCAAAAATTCTAGTTTGGAAGGAAAATACCTCAGCTTGGAACAAGTTTAGAAAAATAACTAGGCCAGTACAAAAGGATGTTTACTGTATTATATTTCCCTTTTAAATGTAGGCCTTGTTTCTTTTATTAAAATAACAGTATGTATGTGCTATATCTAGATTAAGTTATCATTTCATCAACAAACAAGTGCTGCACAGCCCATCCGCCCAGCTTTGGAAATAGCCCAAATAAAAGAAAATAACAGCTGTAAAGAAACACCTCAGATTTATTATTTTACTTTTCTGAAGAACATCTTTGTGTGACTCACATGCTTTGCCTATGACACCCATTTAACAGCTGGGATGGCTACAGGAATCACTGAATCTGTCTCATACTTGCCTTTATCCACTTGGCTGTCCCTCAGACAAACCAGGGGTTGACAAACCAAGTGTATCATGAGGGTCTAATAGCATATTTACATCTGAAGCTGCTATTGTGGCTTCCAGCACAGCAGGTAAGTCTGGTTTTGATAGTTCACAGCACAGAAATGTATCTGTTGTGTGTTACAAGAAGCTGTTGTTCATGAAGAGGTACCCAGCCTTTGTTAACACTAGGCTTCCTTTCTTGAGGAAGGTGACACAAGGCAAGAGAACAGGAGCGTACAGGGCCACTTCTGCTAAAGCAAAAAGGTAATGCAAAACCTGGAGCTCTAATCTCATGTGCATAAGTTGATGTCTAAGGAATACTATATACACCCAATTGTTTTCCACACCAACTGGAATTTTCTTTATTCAGAAGGTTCTTGCTCATTTACGTGACTGTAGCCCCACACAGTATTAACAGAGGGGATGACAATTATGTCAGAGGATCTCCAGTGCCCCAGTTAACTATGGTGTGAGAGAGACATTGACAACAGGGTCAAGCCTTGTGTGCAAACCAGTCCACCACAGGAAAGCTTGTGCCTAATGGCCAATGTAAAAATACATTCTGAGAAGAAAAAAAAGTCATGTTTTATATTGTAGCTACCAAAACCTCCTTCTTCTCCTTTGCCATGTGCAAGGCATTGTTAGAAGAGCCTCTTTGTTCAAGCCAAGAAGGCTGGTGTAAGGAAAGGGAGGTGCCTGGTTCCTCAACATGAGATCCCATTAATATTACTGATAGACTATTCTTTAAAGATATCCATCTGTTTCTTATTTGGCATATTCAGAATAGTAGCTTGTTACATTTTTACAAGAATCTGTGGGATCCGAGAAAAGCAAAACCTCATGTAATGAAAGAAAAAAAGAGAATACTTATTAGACAATTCTATTAATGCTGTAAAATTTAAACATCTATCTCTAAAATGGCTTCAGTCTTTTCCATTCACAGCTGTCAAATTTCTTTGCCACGTGGGGAAGGGGACAGAGGGCTACTTATTTCCCTGCAGTTTTGCAAAATATGCATAGAAGTAACATCTCCTACGTACTTAATAAATCTTCTCTTCTTGTGAGTCACTGTGAAATGCTGCTCTTCATTGCTGCATTACAAACAGGTTTATTCACTCAAAATCCTAATCTGCCCTGCAAGAATTTAAGCTGAGGGCAGGATCTGAGGTAGGAAGAAGTCAGATTAGGATCAGTCTATGACAGTAGGTATCTTTCTTTGGACAACAACAGTGCTGAGTGGGGAAGTCTAGAAGGTATGTTCCCAAAGGTGAGGGGGAAAAGTGTCCCAGCATAAAGACTAGGTCTTTCTTCAAGTGTCAAGTATGTGATTTCCTAATAACAGAAAGGGCTTGTGTTCAGCTTGCGTGGTTCAAATATCTGAAACATTCAAGACCCTAATTTCTTAGTGAATGTAGCCAATATAAAGTTATTTGGAATCAAGTGCTTCTGCTAATAAAAAAATCAAGCCCAACTATTCATAGTATTTATCAGCACTGCCCCTTCTTCTGGCTGGTATACTTGAATCAACATTGCAAAATGTTATATGCTTTCTAGAATTATAAAGTCATTTAATTGTATCCTAAAATACGACTAAATGATCCTTAAGGTCCATTCCAACCCAAGCTATTCTATGATTGTATGATGCTATTCCAATTTGTGTGATGCATGTTATCTATTGACAACAATCATGCATAAGTATTTATACAATATTTAATATACTACTTGAGCAAGGCAATTACAAGGATGAGATTGCAACAACCAAACCTAATTCTGAACCAACAGTGAGAATTCACAGTTGAGGTTTTGAACAGCGAGACCTATATAAGATCAGAATAAAAGTTTGGCACTAAGACTAGGCTTATGAGAGGTTATTTGATGTTCAGAGACAATATTATTTTCAACAAGGTTTCTATGACTTCTATCACTTATTTTATGTAACTGTAGGTTCAGGACATGCCAGGGTCAGCTGTAATCAGGCCAAGTAGATAATGCGGTTAAATGCCATTACCATTAGCCTCCAAATAATTGCCTTTTTTAAATTTCCATGCAACTGTGCAAGAGAAGCATTCTTATTTTTTATAGAGAAGTATTTATTCCATAGACATGAAGAGATAGAGTAAAACTGGTGTCAGATAATAGCCGCTGAAATTTTCCTGAGTCTGCAGATAGGAAATCACACATCAGCAAAATCAAATGATCGTCAGGATTCAGAAACAAGTATTGTCTTTGAACAAAATTTTATCAGCAGAACCACAAGCTGACATGCTTCCTTTTCAGTTTCAAAATGAAAGTGCAGTTAATCACTTTCATGGTGCATGAGAGGAGCAGGAAAACAAAATCTCCTGTGCCTTCAAACGCAAGCTGCTTGTGCCCGACAGAAAGAGGGGCTCAGCCCTGCCTCCTGTGAAAACTCCAAGTACAAAGGGCAGCAAGCACCACACACCCCTGTTGGTCCCTACTCCATTGCCAAAATCTCTCCATTGATCTTCTACAATGCCTGGTGCTCAGTCAGCCCAAAAATAACACTGGTGTTATGCTTCAAATTTGGGATTTGAAACAATGCAAAATGAACTGGTTAGCAAAAGAGTGCTACTGATTAGCACAGACAGCAAGGGATGAAACGCAGAATGCTCTGTGACAATGAAGGCTAGTATAGGAGCAGGCCCTTTAATCTTGTAATATGTTAGGCTAATGGGATATTCCACTAGCTGCTCTTTGTGCATTGCCAGTTTGCAATATGGCTGGCAGGAGGTCTTGGCACAGAAAACAGAAAAGACCTTTGGTTTCCAAGGCTGGAAGGATCATGGAGTAGATCTTTCAAAACTATTGGAAAAAGATGCATCATGAGGCATCATTCCTCTCGGGGACTACAGAGAAGTGCTGATGGTTTGCAGAGACCACTGTCAATTCCTCCAGCTCAGAAGAATTCCTCATAATAAATATATCCTCCTCAGGATATACAGACACACTTCAGTGGAGACAATGTATTTCCTTTCAGCTGTCTAGCAATGAAGACATCTTGATCCCAGAGGCAATGTCAATGAGACTCCAAAAGGACCTCAACCTCCTTGTTATAATTTCAAAACTTTGCTTGAAAGAAAAGAAAAGAAATGAAAAGAGAAAGTAAAGATAAAGTAAAAAATGCAAATGTATCTACAAGTGCATCCTTGACACAGTTAGAACTTCAGAATGGATTGTGCTGCAACTTACTGTGACTGAGTAATGCACCAGAAACCCCACAGATTACAGGAATTCTTACACATTGCCTTCACCAATTTTGCTGGAAAACTTGTGATATAGCTTATTAGCTAAATTTCATATCTGCTTTAGTTATTCTGAGTTCTTTTTCATCTTAGACTGTAACAACAGAGTAGTGATATTTTCAAGCCTGAGAAGCTATAAACCTGTACTTAAATGGGCAGTTTCCAATATCTGCTTTCATCAGAATTGTGATTCATCCCTGAGAACACAGAACAGCTCGTCTTCCTTGAGGAGTCACGGAGTCACAGAATAAGCTGGGTTAGAAGGGACCCATAAAGGATCATCAAATCCAACTCTTAGCCCTGCACAGGACCACCCCCAAGAGCCAGCACATTCCTGAGAGTATTGTCCAAATGCTTCTTGAATTCTGTAAGGCCTGGTGCTGTGACCATTCCCTGGGAAGCCTGTTAAATAAATTAATTTCTAGCACACAGGTAACTTGTATCTTCTAGTTTACAAATTGTGAACCAAAAAATGACATGAAACACCATATATGTGGAACTTAGGAACACAAACCACAGAACTATTCCAATCTCAAGTAGATGTAGAGAAGGAATAATCTCAATTAGTATCAGACCACTCTCACTATTGTCTTATTGCACCAGTGAATAAAGATAGTTGCCCAAAATCTATGTTTCATTATAATGCATCAGTAAAGCAACTAAGGTGATCGTACCTTAGACTTCTGGAAAGTATTGGAAGCCTGGGTTTAGAGTTGGGAGTGAACACAGGGTCTTCAGAAAAAGAGATGTGGTCACAACTGGCAATTCATCAAAACTGAAAGTATTCCCAGAAGAACTTCCTGTCCTCAAAAGAAAAAAAAAAAAATCTGAAATTCTAGAAATATGCCATTTCAACATTTTTAAAACAAAAACTCTTGGGTTTGTGGTTGAAAGCATCTTCACCCATTGAAACTTAATTTAGTTTATATTAAAAGGTCAAAAAAAGAAAAAAGGGGTCACCATTAAAATGAAATACATTTGTTTGATTCTTAAGTCACTCATATATTCACTGAGTCTCATGCCAGGCCTAAAATTTCAAAATCAGCAGAATACTTGTGGGACAAGAAAACTGTTCTGTATATCCACACAGCAAAGGGAACATTAGCAGCTCAAGCTCTCCCCAGTTTCCTTTCAGTGCAGCTCAAAAATTACCTTTGAGAATCCCCCTGATAAATGGAAACATAGTCTAGTTCTCCAGCCTTTTAAATGTTTAGGGACTTTTTATATTTCTTTTATATTATTACACTTTTTAGAAGAAAATTACACAGCTAGTCCTTAGGGGACTAAAATGGAGGAGTTACTTCAACCAAAACAACCTCAAATTGTTCTTTTAGTTTAATGAAATCAAAAAATTAAATATACACACCTATATTTTACCATGGCCATTGCATGGAAAATAGATTAGTGACTCTTGATGCTGGAACTATTGTGGCAAACTAGGTTGTGGGGGGTTTTTTTTAAAGGATAATATATTTGACAAACTTAAGATCAGTTAGAGGCCACTCCTCTTTTTCAGCATCCATCTTTTCCAATCATCTCAGAAAAGCACAAAACACAGGAACAAGAGAAAGTTGAACTTGCTTAAATCAGTTCAGGTCATAAATTTGTGAAACTTAAGACCAGAAAAGACTGCTTGATAATAAATCAGAATGCTTCTGTATGACAAACTATCAAATTTGCTCTGAGTTCTTTCATATTGTGCTTCCATCACTGTATCTGACTGACATGGTGTGTTTGGCTAAAGCAAGCCTTGATGACAGCCCTCAACCTGAGGGAGAGCTGAGATGTTTAGGCACAATATACATGTATAGAAGAAGATGGCCACTAAGGGAGTTTAGGCACAGACACAAAGGCAGCTAGCCACTGACTACAATCTGAAACCTAAAAAACTCCCTCTGGAATTATGCATATCCATTTTGGACACAAAATCATCAACTTTCCCTGAAACAGTTGAAAAGTTATACCATGATGGTTTTTTCAGTTCTTCTAGGATTATCTAGGACATCCCAACTATGCAGTCCTAGCTGTGCTGCCAAACCCACTTGGCGTTGAAGAACTATTTCCTCTCATGTCCAGCTGTCCATTTACCAATCTTTCAACTGTCCCACTGAATTTGGCTTTCTGCACTGCCTGATGCCCCAAGAGTCTGGAGGGGGTAAAAAAAAGCTGTTTTCAACTGCAGGACTTCTATAGGAAAAAAAATCTTCTTTTAAACAGTGTGCTAGGTTATTCTACAAGGAGAAGAAAATTAAAGTTTAGATTTAAAAAATCATCCACAATATTGAGAAATATCCTCAAATTTTCTTCATGGGATGTCTTTTATTTCACTGAGTGAATCTAGTTTATTGATTTTAGTGGCTGCAATAGACCAGGTCAGGAAGCAGCTGCCTACATGCTTACTTGCTTAGACACTCTTTCATGAACTAAAGCACATTCTGCTCTTCAGAGAAGAGGAAGGGTCTCTTTAGTCCCCAAAACCAAATTTCCAATATTGTAAAATAATGCTAGTAATATGAGTTGTTGTAGCAGAACTGTGTAAAAACATCACAAACTGTAATTCTTTTCGTACTTTGGCATAATCAATCCCAAATCAGGAGATGCATTCAGATTAGTGCTCTGGTTGTCACTACTTCTAAGAATTCCTTGTACAGTATTTGTGAAATTATAGACCATGGCTCTTAAAGCTAGGAAGAACCACATAGGGTGTTTCATGTAGCACAACAATATCATTTCACCCAGCTGTGTGTGCATTGTTTGCTAAGGCATAAAATCCCCTCTTAGTTTGCAGACTTCAAAAAATATTAAGCTCTCTGCGCCTTTTCATAATTTGTTCCAGTGGCTGATAACATCATTGTTAGCAGCTCAAGAGTAACGCTAATCTAGGTGGCAACCAAAAAATACTGGGAATAGCACTACCTGTTTAAACACTGATATTCAAGATATTTAATATACTTTTTGCCAGGTCTGTTCATTGCAAAAACAAAAAGGTTTAAGATTTTAATTTCTTTAAACAAATTTTTGCATTTGTTTCTCATTCATTCAGGTTTCTAGAAGCTTTTAAAATTTGGAGGAAAATCCATTTTCTGTTTTCCATCTCTATAGACCACAATACTTTCAAACAATAACTGGTACTTTCTTCTGTAGCTTTCTGTGATTTTCATGCAGCTTTTTTCAGGATAGAATGGAAGCCACCTTCTCACAATGAAATTATTCCCATACAGATTCATATCTGAAAGTTCATGAGAACTGCACATGCACAAAAAAGGAATAAGAAATGCTCTATGGGATGCCACAGAACACATTTCCAGATAAAATAATAGTCTGCATTTTTGCAGATCTTTCCATCTTCAAAGTATTGGACATGCATTCATCATCAGATATTAAATATCATAAGTGTTATTTTACTAAGGTTCAGCTTCTGACCATCACTGTCAGATTCAGCTGCTGCGTTTCCGGGGTGATAAAAACTGTTGTTCATGATTGACTGACTCTGTAGAGCACCCGGCTTTGGCACATACATTGCCAGTAGCATTCTTGGAAATCTCACTCCCTGGAAGAGGAGTAGGATATGGAAAGAGCAGGTGAGTGGCACAAAGGCTGACTGCTACCATATATTAAGACCAGGTGGTCTTGATGGGTGGGCCACAACCCCCTTATCTGCCCTCCCTCTGCAAATCTGTACTTATTTTGAAGCTTTACCCTTACAAGTTCTGAGTCCTTTATTAGAAGATGAGGCTCAGCAGCACAGAGGATTAGCCTTTATTGTCTCACTCATGGCCAGGCCTGTCTGAAGGTCCTTTTCTTCTGTAAGAAGTGGTTATTGACAGCAGAATTCCTGTGGAGGATAACTCCCAGAATTCATCCGCACATGGCAATGAACCACAGAGCAGTGACTCCTGAGCAAACCTGACAGCAGAGATAGACCTGCTGGAAGCTGCTAAGGTCCCAAAGGAGACTCAGTATGTTTATATGGCCCTGCACACAAGTAGTCAGCCCTCACACTAGTTCAGAGTCACCTTGGTACAGCCCTAGCAGCTCAATGCCCATCCCACCATGCCTACAGCAACCCATGGCCAGGAACTGCCCACTGCAGGGGACTGTTACAGCAATCACCACTTCAGAAATGAATGCACAATAAAGACATAAAGAAGGCAAGAATGTACTTTAAAATTTCATGTTTAGCATCTGTTACACTGGCTGAGAGGGAAGCCTAAGTTTAACTGATTTGATCAAACTAAGAAATTCAAGCATCTTCTCCCTAATTTTAGGCCAAAGAAAATTGTAGCAGTGCAGAAGCAGATGATAAATCAAAAGAAGAAAAATAGAAATTAAAGCTCAGTTCTGGCCTTTCATCTTTATTACCCTTCTTTATGTGCATATGGTAGGTGTTCAATTCTTTCCAAGCCTGTATGATATTCCCTTGTGCTTCAGGAGCTGTAGAGCGGTAGTTGTCTATAAAAAGGCAACCAAACAGTTTCCTGTGACTGAGAGTTGAATGTGTTATTTGTTACCAGCTGGTTCATGGATAGCTTGAGCCCATGTCTTGGCTTTAAGTGATCAAACTGGCTTTAAACCACTCACTCATGGGGTGCATTCATGTATAGAGAGAATTCTGTTGGAATATTTTATTTCTGATGCCATATGACTTTTTCCCAAACCAATATTAAAACCAGAATCTATAATACGCCAAACGCAGACATTTTTTTGAAAGTTGATACCAAATGTAACAGTAAATGAACCCTTCTGGAAGGTTAAAGTTGCTTTCATATAAAACATTTTCTACCAGGAAATGGAAGTGGAATGTTGAACTAAGCATTTAACTTGAAAGAACTGTGCACAGTCTCCAATGGTTGCATTATACTTTAAAGTAAAAAAAGCAAAGGGTTTTTATGAGCATACATAGTTCTAGCTTCATAAAAAGGGTATTATGGTGACAAGGCAAAATGAATCCCAGTATTTTGGATGCTTCTTTTAACCTTCTAAAAGCTCCCTCCCTGTCCCTTAAATATTGTAGGGTGAGCTTTCACGACATGGTAAAATTCATCTAACAGTTCTGCTCCCTTCACTTCTCCTGCATCCTTTCTTCCCTGACGTGCAGGCCCATTCCTCCCCTTCCACTTTCTGATTTTCACATGGCTCCCTGATGAATGTAATTGGATTACTTAAACAATAGAAAGCTATCCATGTTTTTATTTTGTTGAATTGGTTTCCTACCAGCTAGTAAGGTGAACCAGCTCTAGGGGTTATACAGAAATCAGAGCTGGTGCAGAAGCAATGGTTGAGAACAGCACTCCAAATTTTCTTGGAAGACCTCAAACCCTTAAAGCACCTATCCTAAATAATGTGATTACCTCTTAAAAATACACTTCCTGTTTGAGATGGTGGACCTCTTGCAGTAGGTTCTGCAAAAAACTAATGGATGAAACTAATCCTACCAGAATTGCCACTTACAGAGAAAACAAAGATTAATGGCCAACATGCACCTTGGGGTGGTTACCCACTCTCAGGACCAAACATTCCTGCATGAGGGCAGTGAACTCATGACACATCTTTATAGAAAGCAAACAAAAAGTGTCTGCTTCCTGGGTTCAACCTTTTGCTTTGGAAGGAAATTAAAAAATGCCAACTTTAACAGTTTGATCCTTGATTTTGATTCTGTGATCATTCAGGAAGGGAAGAAGCCATCTAAATGAGCTTGACACACTGAGCTACTGCTGATTTTCCAGATTCCAGTGTCCTCAAGTGTGACACAACGTTATTTTTCAGTGTTCTTTATTTAAAATCAGAAGTGATTTAATCTGGCTCTCTGCCATACCACTTGCTGGCATGTTGACACCATGTAAATAATGCATAGTTTTGTGACCACACTACTTTCATGCCACATGCTGGGAGAAACAGACAATGCCTGCTATTATTATTAGCCACATCTTAGATACCTTGGAATTTTAAAAAATGAACATCAAAATTACTTCAAATATCCAGGTCCAGGTCCAAACTTCTTCATTAACTGCACAAAAGGAACCTGTGCATCCACCGTAATTAGAAACAGAGACTGCTGATTTATATCTCACATCCTTTAAAAGTCACCCTTTTAAGATTGTTTATAAATAACTGAATGTGTTAGCTGACACATGAACACTGGCAAGACTTCTCTGTTGACTGAAAAGGCCACCATTTTATAAGAAACCTCAAAATATTACAAAAACCTAGTTCTAGACTGCAAAATTTGGAATCATTGGTATCAGACATTGCTCCCTGATGTCAATGCAGACTCTACTTCTACTCTTCAATCATTTCAAAAGGTAAACCTACCAATGCCATCATGGCATGCTCAACAAACCAAAGTGAAATTGTGGTTTTCACTGGGGAACACTGTATAGCAAAAAGAGAGTGTGTAATATGCTACCTACTTCTTACATGAGAGTCTTTTATCATCTAAATATCATGCAGCCTCAGTCCAGTTGAGGGCATACAGCAATATATGCTGCTTTTCACAGGACATTTATCAAGATTGGAACTTAACATCTGTGTCACTGGTACCCAGCCACTGTTCCATACACCTCAATACTCTGACTACCAAACAGAGAAGGGACTGATGGTATTTTTTACCTTTTTGCAGTTTACAATAATGGAAAAATTGCTCTTCTTCACATCCCTGGGGCTATGTTGTCGGAGGAGGACTGTGAAGTGCATTTTTCCTGTGAAGACACACAGGAGTAACTATCAACTCAGGAGAGACCACAGAATACAACAATGAAAAACAGAAAGCTAGAAGTTGGGTGGTTACAAGAAGAAGGTTAGAAGTTGGGGTGGCTGTGTTATTGTGGAGAACTCACCTCAATCTTCAGTCTCTGGCTATCACTACTGAAATGCACCTATAGAGATATGCATTTGCCTACTGACTTTAGATTCCCAAAGCCTGAACTAAAAGAATATCTGGCTCAAAACCACTGAACTGTGCAACTAGATCATAATTTCTCAGGGCAAAACAGATGTACGCAAAATGCCTTGCCCAAATAAATTCCTTTAGAAACTTTGGAACATAGCAAACATAAAAAAGAAAGGGAGGGGTTCTTTTTCTGCTCCTGTGAAATAGTCAGAGCACACAGAAATTTGGTTTCTTTCTCTTCAAGGATGAATTCATTGGACAACATTCTGTACTTGTCCACATTGTTCAAAAGGATCAGCATTTTAAGAGTCCCAAACCAAGACCAATTCTTTCTGTTTTCTCCATTAAGAAGACCAGGAATCTTGTGGTCTCTTTTCAAAGAAAAGTCTTTGTCCAGAATCTTGCCTCAGAAATTTATTTTCACTGTTATTTAGAACAGAAAAGAACACTGGAATGACTTCCTAATTTCTTTAGTAAATCTGTTCTTAATCTACTTTACTCCAAGCATTTTACAGACAGTTTCTTACATGATGTTCTACTCTGAAGTTCTGTAATTACACACACAGTGGTCAAACTTTCTCTTGACCAGAAAAGACTGACAGTAATTCCAGTAAATTGAAAGGAAGAGTTTGGGACATAAAGTAGGATGGATGGTTGAGAAGATAACTTAGTTCTTAAGATGTGATTTTAGTTCTAACAACTTCTCTGGGTAATGGAGTTGCCCCTCACAGAGCAGTAACAAAGCCTGTCTTGTGGAAGTTTTCTGCAGTTTTTGTTTTGCCTGGGGTTTGGATTTCACAAGGCTAACTAGATTGCCCTTGTCTAGGAAACCCTGGGGGTGAAGCCAGATGGTGTCTGTGTGCAAACTGAAAAGACTGAAAATGGGGAAAGGGTAGTGGCTGAAAACCAGGGAATAAAAAACCACAGAATTAGATGAGTGGGTAAAGTACAACAAGTTAACAAGAAGTTATGAAGTGGCATGACAAGAGTAATGAAGTGTGCTTTTCACAGGCAAAAATGTAAGTATTTTGAGGGAATGTCAAATGTGTTTGGGCCTTTTTTCCAAAGTCCATTCAAAACTTCCTTCAGCAAGGTATTCTCTCTTCCTCCTCAATGAATTCTTGTGACAATTCTGTTAGCTACAGAAAAATCCTCTTAATTCTTGTTGCTGGATATATACCTCCATATGCAAGAATAAATTATTCCAAATGTGTCCAGTACTAGAAAAGTAGCAAGTAAAAATAGCACAACTTGCACATTCTTACTAAGAGCTAGCTCAGCAGTCAGCAGCACTGCCTGAATAGTCAACTATAAAAGCTCTTGTTTTGTGATAACCTGATTCAACTATTTCCTCTACCAAAATGTCCTATTTCAGTGACTTAAAATGCAGAGGTCAGTCTCACATTTTGTGCAGCTGAAAGTGCATGCACACTGAAAGAGCAGATTCTAGGTTAATGTGAGATACTGAGAGCAGCAATGAGTCTCTTTGGAGGAAATGGTGCGCTCTTCCTGTGATGGTGGTTTCTCAATGGAGCAGGGGGAAGGAACACGGCAAGTAGAAACTCTGACACATTTAAAGGCAAGTTTTCTGATGGTGAGTGTCTCTAGAGTTTTATCTGAATTCCGTATGTGCCAGCTCGAGCGCATGCAGTTTCACAGAAACATTCAAGAGAGGAGATGATCAGCACGTGCATTCGCTGTTTCCTGTGCTGGTTGAGAAGGGTGTGCTGGGTGCCAGACCAGGCTGGTAGGGCAGCAGTGAGAGCTGTGGCCCACAGCTGGGGATGCCATCACAGCTGTGGCAAGAAGCTGGGTGGAAAGGCAGAAAAAGCACACATGTACCTGAGCCAAATCAGAGCCCGGGGCAATTCATTTCCTTGCTTCTAAGTTGTGTCATTTGTAGAGAAGTTTTGAGTGACACACAAAAAGACCATTCTTTTAATACACATTAATCCTTATTATCCTATCCATACAGCATTTTGAAAATTTTCTATGATAAGCAGTCCTAGATTTTTAAAATTTTCTACTGTCAACATTTTAGTTCTTCTACAAAAAAAAAAAAAATGCAAAATTCCACACAGGTGTAATCTCTGGTTGATTGTTTACAGTGTTATACCCTTACTTATCTGTTCTCTTTGGCTAATGTGGCTTGATGATTTCACTCTGTGATTTCCCTTTTCAATCATATACATCAGATAGCAGATATTGATATTTCCCGTCCCTACATCATGTGACACATTTTCATAATGCAGTGATAACATGGCAGACTTGTTTTCAAGAACTAGCCTTGAGTAACTCTACAGAATGCCTTAGAAATTAGCACTAATTTTTACACTATAATTAGGGAATACAAGGTATTTATGGCTTGAAAATATTGAATTCTGTGTTACATCTGTAGAAACTCAGTAAGCAGTCTGAAGATTCATTTGTTATTTAAATCAAATTCTATTTCTGAAACAGCCTCTTTAGAACTGTATCTGCTTCATCTCTGTGCCAGGCTGGTTTCTCTGATATGACTGATGATTTGGAAGACATTGCCCTGAAAGGAGACTACGCTTGCAGCAGAACACTTGAAAGCCAGCAAAGCGCCATCCATCTTCTCCTTTATGGCATGTGCTGGGATAAACAATGGGGAAATCAGACACTTACTGAGGCTGCATGGAAAAGTGGTGAACCAGAGGTTCATGGAAAACTTGGTGAGGGTGCTAGGTTACAGTTTTGAAGGTGTTCAGTGCTCCAGATAAACGTATGCTTAGCTTTCTGTAAAGAGCTTAAGTATCTTAACTCTGCTTACTTCAGCTCAAGGTGACTGATTTCAAACTCCTCAAAATTGCAAGAGGCAACTACTTGAAAGTTAAGATATGCTGAAAAATTTGAATCCCAGCTTTTGATGAGCAGTAGTTTCAGTCTGCCAGCCGAGTTCAGCCTGGAACTCTCCACTGTACCAGTGTTGCCTGCCTACCTACTAGAGGATCATTGCCACCTCTCTGAACTCAGAGGCAGTGAATGGGAAATATCCCTCTTGGCCTGTATTTGAAGTTGTGACATAGAGGTAAAAAACTAGCCATGCCTTTATACCCTTATTATCCTAACCCTCCAGTCTTACCAGCTTTCATACCTCTAATTAAGCCTGCAAAAATAAATACCTTACTGACAGTTTTTCCTCAGGCTTGGTATGAGTAATCTGACTACATCTGGAAAATTACTGTGAAAAAAAGATGTTGTGAAACAATTTATCATTCCAAGAGATTTTTTTTTTTATTCTAAAGATATCAATTTTTTAAATTAAAAAGAAAAATTTCTAAGCTAGAGTCAATGTGTCTGAAACTAGAGCAAAACCTACACACTCCAGTTGCAATAAAGAATTTTTTTTAAGTTGCTAGCAATATTTTTTAAAAGACAGAAGAATTTATGCTTTTAAGATTATACCCATGAAAGATCTAGCAAGCCAAAGTGCTTTTCTTTTCCATTCCAACTAAATCATACACTATTTGGGATAGAGGTTTGGCAGAAAACTCTCTTGTATTACCCCTACATTGTGGCTGGACTGATTTCTTTATCCTTTTTTGATAGATGGATGTCTAGCTGAGCCCTGAATATCTTCAGCAGTGCTGATTCCAAAGCTTCATTTGGCAGCTGGTTTCCTTGGCTATGATTTCTTATGTTTATAAACTTTTCCCTGATATATAATTCTAAATTTTTCCTCACAACGCTTCAAGCCACCTCTTGCTTCCTTGCTTGTCTGCTTTTTTAACTAATAAAAATAATCAAATATTATCTTTTTTTCATTTTCTCTCTATTGCAGACAATAAGAGGTCACTTTAAACTTCCTGGAATTAACATGATTGAATTAATCTCAGCATCATATCATGAGCCTTATTTTGCAAGCCTACCATCAATTTTCTTACATAGCTCAAGATTTAGACAACTTTTTAAGCAAGTGTCTAAAACAAGTTACAGTACTTCAGCACATAGCCATAAAAGACCATAAACAGACTAAAGTTTTCCTTTCTCATTATGTATATTCCCATGGATTATGTTGCATAAATTATTATACTAGCCGATTATGTGGATCTTTCATCATTCTAGAAAAATGTAAGAGTTTGCAGAGATGAAAAATATCAGTGCTGCAAAAAAGAATGATGCTGGTTGTTGAGACAACAGTTGGGAGACTCTGACTCTATAGAGCAAAGAAATGACGTAGTACATCATAACCAGTAATGTCAGTGAATTGGAAGGCTGGTGGCTTTATAAGCACTCCAAGCCACTTAAGTAGAAGTGGAGAGAAGGAAGGAGAGATTTCTTTCAGAGAAGACAACTTGGAGAAAAGGACAGTAGGCTATGAATCACCATTTTTGAAAAGGAGGTACATTTAGGAGCTGATGGGTGGTCTAAAACTGGCTAAAATGCTTTGGGAAGCTGTTTCTGCATTGGAAGACTAGAGCAGACAGTTAGCCACACAGCACCAAGCTGCAGCACTCAGTCCATGGCTGAGGACCCTGAGACAAGGGAGGCTGAACTGCAACCTGAATGCAGAAAATGGTAAAGTGAGCTAAGTCCTACCTTTCCTCCAAACAATTCCTACCCACTAACAGTTTCTTCCTTGGTATGTGCAGAGTTTTGTACATTCCCTCCCAAGGAACCCAGTCATAGTCCTTGGCACAGTACAGTACATCTTTTCTGGATAAATACTACTAGGTGCATTAGAACACAGAAATTCTTTGGTAGAATTAGCCCTGGGTTGGATTTTCACAGGATGATCATTAAATCAAAAGTATTGAGCACCTTATAGCTTCTGCAAATTTCTGTAAGCACATGTTTACCCTGTCTTTGAACAACTGACTGCAAGGAACTGGTCATTGCAGCTTCACGGCTCAGAAAAGAGGATGCATGAACACACAGAAAGGTGGATCAGGATAGTATGACTCTGGGAGTCTTTTCTATTAACAGGATGAGCACTTGGTCCAGACTGTGCTTGCTCAAGTTTCCTCACACATCACATTCCCATCAAACATGCTCATATGACTAGTGGAAGCTGCACCAGAATGTGTTCCATGCAGTCATTAGTCTAATTTGCCAAGGCATTCTCACACTACTAACCTGGCATGCACCTTTCAAGTTACCATGCAATTGTTTACATTTTGTCAGTTGTTACACAGCACCAAACGTGCCAAGACCACTCAAATGTTCTTGACCATTTTTCTAGTTCAGTTCCAACCATGAAAAGTAATTCAGCCAATTCCAATTATAAAAGAACTGCTTCATCTGACAGTTCATCTCTTGTAGTGATAATTAAATAAGTTGTTTTAGAGCAGGAGTGCTATGACCACTGTATAGAAAACTCACAATTGCCTCAGAGCTGGCCTTGCCCAGGTAGCTTTCAGCCACTGTGCCATTTCCTCTGAGCTGTGAACCCTTTAACTCCTGCGTGTGCATCGGGAGCAGTGTGTTCAAGGAATACTTAGTTCTTATTTTCTCTGTAGGACTGTCACTTTTAAGATGTGAGAAATGTGGTTGTTTTTATAAATAAAGGAAGTGTGAGTAATTCTGTGAAGCCACAAAGACCAAACTCTGCATACACATTTGTTCCAACACATCACATCATTTTAGGTTTTGACATTCTGATGTCCAAAATAACATTACTAAAATTACAGTGCTTTTATGCTATCAAGTCTATCTAGGAGAATTATTTTCCTGACAATGAGGACAAAATTTTCCAAATCAGAGTACTGTACTTGCAAGTTTTCTTATTGTGCCTCCAACTGTCTGCTTGATAATTTGCTGCTAAGAATTACTACTATATACACACCACCCAGCAATATTTCTCATGTGTTGAAGAACCACTAGACACCACCTGACTTTGAGAAAAGTTTGGACTTGCTGAGATACCTCTTCTTGCATTTAGATTTGTCTCTCCCACTGGATCATAACTGAGGGATGCTATAGAATGCCACATACCTAAATGTCTACCAGGAACATGTAACTGCAGGCTTTGATAGAAGCAGACAGACAAGCCTGCTGTCTGATTGAACTGCCCTCTCAGGTACAGCTGCACTGATGTGCAGTCTAGAGAAAAGCCACTTTGAAGTCACTCCTGCATGAAATATTTGCATGGCCATTAGGACAGCAGGAAACCTCGTGCTCCTGGGCTGCTGCCTGTTATCATTCAGGTCCCATCTGCTTCAGCCAGCTCAGAAGATTGAAGCACAGGCCATAGTAAGCTCATGAGAAATTGAGTGCAGTGACCTTGAGGAAGCAACTAAGGACAATTGTGTATATGGTCAAACCTCTGGCCATGCAAGCTGTCCACCCGAGCCTTGCAAAGCAACAGGGTGCCCCACCACACACCTTAGAAAGCCAGCAGGTGTACAGAGCTCCCAGGATCAATCAGCAGGAGAAGATAATGAGCTCACCACTGGTACATAGACATGAGTAGCTGCTGAATCTGTCAGCCCCTTGGACAATCTGGCAGTATCAATTTTAGAGGCAGACGTGGGTGTTAGTGTACCCTGCTGTTCCTCACCCCCTGACTAGAACACCTTGCTGGAAGGCTTAAAGTGCTCTCAGGATGGGATAACTAACCTTCAAGTCCTACTGAATCGTGTACAGCCTATAAACAGACTTGCTCTTACTTCCATATCATGTCTAAGGGCAGTGATGCTTTTGAGGCCAGAATCCCGTATTAAAAAAGGGGAATACTGTCAATGCTCTTTTGAGGTTCAGAAGCTCTGGATCTTGCCACCTTTAGACCAAAACAGTTAAATATGGTGATATTTCAGGCATGAGCAGCTTTCTCATTTATGATTTGAGGATGACAGAATATATGCTCTTAGGTGGGCGAAAGGAGAAAAATTAGGCCAATTAATTAATTTCCTGAATGCTTCTTAGTGCAGCTCAAGTGAATTGAGTTCTAATTTGAATGAGGTGTCAGGGAGACTAAAAGCCTTGTTAATGCAAATACCTACATAATGCCACTAATGTAAATGAAATTTATTCTAACCAAAGTCTGGCCACTGAAGTCTATGGTAAAACTTTCACTGACAAATATGGAAGCAGGCTGAAGACCTCACAGAAGCTTCTTTTAAAGAAACTCTAAACTTTCACCTCATTTCTTTAAAGCATTTCTGCAAGCACATGTACCTCAAAGGTTTTATATAGCTGGTAAGCTAAAACATATGAGGAAGAAATAACTTGTTCTAAGCCATAGAAGAAATCTGTATCCAAGCTAAAAATTGGAGTCAGTGGTGATATCCTGTCCTTCTCCCTGAGCTTTCAAGACCACAGGGCAGAAACGATGCTGTCCATGAGTTAAGGCTGCTTCCCTTCTTCACAAAGAAAAGTGCCCATGATGACACTTGTAGCTCTACAGCTTTCCTTATTACAAAAAGGAAAATAATCCTTATTTTAAAGCATCCATCCCAGTTTAGTTAGGCTGCATTTTAAATCTTTAATGCACTTTAAGTAGAGGCCATAGGAACTGTAAAAACCCTAGCATGTTTAATCAAATCCTTTCAGCTGTAATGTTGAAATACTTATGAGAAAAAATAATCCATGGGCATGGCAGAAGCACAGAGAAAACACTTCAAGCTTCTTCACTATTTTGTGCAAGAGAAATCAGAAAAATGAATTCTTCTCCTCAAAATGCTAAATAGTTTCTTTGAAAATAAAACAGGTGATTTTCAGCATGTGACCTCTGATAAATGTTGGTTCTTTGAGAGAAATGATGAAATTGTGTATAAAATCATAATTTAAAAAAAAAAAAGAAAAAAAAAAGAAAAAAAAGAAAAAAGAAAAGCAACAACAACCAAAAAAAACACCGAAAAACAAGAAGAGCAGAAATTAGAGAGTAAAAAACTGGCATTGAGGCAGATTACAGAAAATATATTTTCTTTTTATTTTCCAGTGTTACATTCCAAGATATTTTTAATTCACAGATATTGAAAACAGATTCCTATACAATTCTTAATAAGTTACAGTAGCCACCAAAGTTAGTGGTTCCTAACATGTGGCAAAAAATATAATACTTCTAACTCAAGCCATGTCATGCTGGTATTTTACCAGCATTCCTCATGCTATTGTTACAATTCCACTAGTTCCACGGCATTTAATTCTTTCTGAATGTAAGAACAGATTATTTCCCTTTCTGATACTAACAGTGAGCAATATAATCATAATAACCATGGTACATTTCATTGCACTGTCTCAAGATGCTTTCATCCTTACCTCTGATTTTGGAGACAGAGAAACTTCAACTCAGAATAATGAGGTGGCTCTGTGGAATCAGCCAACATAAGGTCACTGTAGCGCCTAGAATGGAAAAAACAAAAGCAAAACTTCACAAACTTTATAAAGCCTACCTAGTGGAATACAGAGAAGACATAATTCTCATCACCTTGCCATGATTTGCTCCAAGTGATGCTGCCCACATGCATCTCCAGGGCAGCATTACCTCCTCACCCTGAAGCTGGGATCTCAACCCGACAGATACAGTGAGTGCAGAGCTGTGCAATGCCCTCAGAGGTGACAGCCTCACGGGGGGGTCCTGAGGGCCCCCACAGAAGCCAGGGAGAAGGATTCTCCCCTGGAAAGCAGAGGCTGTGGTCCTTCCACTTGAGGCTGTGCAGTTGGAGAAGAAGGAGCACAGCAATGCTCAATCAGATGCGGGCACGTCCACACCAGAGCCATGACCCACCATGTCTGACATGTGGCACATGCCAGTCCTTACCCCTGGGATGTGCATCACATTGAGATGTTGGGTATAAAATGCATTACTCCTCTGTGACGCAGTCATAATTAATTAATGAAATTTACTGTTTATACAAAAGACATTGAAATAAATCACATTAACAAAACCTACTTGATTTCATAAGCAACTTACATCGAATATTTAATATTTTAAAACTCATTAAAGACAAATTTTAAATTAATTAAGTAGAATATTAAGACAAAAGCCTGTAAAAGAGACTTGAGCTATTCATTGAAAGGAAACAGAAAATGTTTCTAAAAGAGATCTTGGAAAGCTTTCTGTAAAGTTAAATCAATGTTTTTTATCAGGAATCATCCCTAGTTAAGTACTACCAAACAAACCAGAGTTACATATAAAAGTTCAAAACCAGAAGTCCTGTCATTAACACAGGAATATCTCAGAAGCTGCCACAAACTCCTCATGAGGTTCTGTTTACAAAACTGGATGGATTTTCTGTTCAAAGTGGCAAGTCACACACTTCCCCAAAAATTCAGTTTGGGGATGACCAAGCACAATTATAAAACTGGATGGGAAAGACTGGGATAGGTAAAAGACAAGAAATCTGGAAAAGATGGTAATAACATTTCAACATCAACATTTTATTTTTGCACACACAAAAAACCCCTAAGTTGAGCTTTTAATTGAATTTCAACCTGAATTTTTTTCTTTGGCTTTTTTCAATAGTATCACTTTTGCTTACATTCCGTGAGGTTAGAGATATGAAAAAACAAACTACACATGACCAACAGTAGGGAAAGGCTCATTCCAGGACACACAGGGTTGGTTATCTGTCTCCTGCATAAAATGCAACACAACAGTGGCTAGCAAAGTATTGCTGACTTAGCTGATGCAAATGCTTTGGGCAAGCTAGACATTTTGGAAATGTTTTCTCAGTTTACAACCGTTATTAATGCACTTGAGATGGAAGTTTTATTGTTCTTAAGCAAGGACAGGAGTTCCTGAAGAGCATTACATATACCTGGAATGAAAGTTGTCAGTTTTATTTATATGAAAGTTATTTTTTAATTGAAGTGTAGATTTAAAATTCAAGATTTTATTGAGATTATCTGATATTTGACAAACTTCACCACCAAAGTTTAAATGCAACAACTTGACATTTCTTTTTCATTTATTATCAAGGAAATTTGCAGAAATGAAACTAAGTCTGAACTAAGGGTGCCTGTTGCTCTGCCAAAAACACTGATGTCCAAGCCCAGTGTGTATCTTTTCTTGCAAGGATGTCAGCAGTATATCTAGAACCAGGCTAGAAATAGAGAAGGTTGGACTAAAAGACTTATATAACATATTGCAGGTCTGGTATTCCCACTTTTGTGCCTGGATTTATGGATTTATGGCCGGATCATTTCATAGTTTCTTTTGAAGACTTTTGACAGAAAATTGCTTGTCTACCTAAAATTCAAAACCAGCTTTACTAACACACACTAGATGCACAGACAAAGCCTTCTCCAGAATATGATATTATTTGTCCAGAAGAAAGTGGTGAATTATTTTTTTGTTTATTTTTAAGTCATGAAAAGCAGACAAAGCAGCAAAGGACAGAGGAATTAATTGTATATACAATAAATGTGAACATCTCTGTTGCATATATTCAGCCTAATTGAAATACAGGGTTACTCCATATGAGATCAGATGAGGCCTCAGACACACACAGAGTTAAATATATTGGTGCTGTTGAGATTCCTAAAGATGAGATATTGCTGCTGACCACAGAGAGCAAATTACAATTAAGTACACTTCTTTCTGGGAAGTTTGCCAAGGAAAAACCAAGGAGAGATGGCCATTACTGCTGCTTTGCTTAAGCTAGGGAAAAATGGAGATGTAGTTGCTCTAACTCTTACCAAATGAGCAATTGCACTCAGAGAACAGAGCACATCAGTGTTGATGAGACAAATCAGGAAACCAGTTCCGCGAATGAGTTCGAAGCACAAAAGTAGAAATGCTTCAGCTTTCTCTGTGGTATCAGCTTAGCACTGGGGCAACTGCATCACTGCTGGCTGTTTCTGTGGCATGGTGTTTCTGCACAAGACAGAAAAGCATAAACAAAAAGTACAGATGTGGCATTGCAACAGAAGAAACCAGGGAGATTGAAGAAGCAAAAATAAGTTTGAGCAGCACTTTTACTTTTGATAACCAGGAGGAAGTGAAACTATGGAGATAGAGTGATAACAGCAGAACACAATCAAGAATATTCATATAGAGCTGAATTCCCTCAGCAGGCAAAGGAGGACGGGTAAACAACTCTGGCCACAGTGACCATAATGTGTAAAGGATGAAAAGCATCCCAGCCTACCACTCCCCTTAATGAAATTGAGATTTATTCTACTAGAGGACCCAAACTGACAGAAAGAACACTGCTAATCACAGGAAGATGTCATGTCCTACATTATTTCAGCATTTGTTTCCTTACAGAGAAACTGTCTGATTCAGCAAGAAGCAGACCATTCTGACTTTTCAGTCAAGGTAACCTCAGAAATTTTCTACAGATCTTTGCGATAGTACATGGTACTAATACTTCTATACTTAAGATTCAGAGAAGTGACTGTCTCCTGCAGCCTGAGCATGGTCTGCAGCATTAACACATTCCTGCCATATTCTAATTGTGATGGCATCTAAGCAGTGGGAGACACTTCAGCACCAATCTCTCATGTACTATGGCAAGCAACTTATCTCCTCAAATGCATCCTCAAATGACTGGGTAGTTTTGTTCTGAGTCTAATGTTAGCTCCAGTTCTCCTGTCTATCATCCCTGTTGTTACAAGATCTCTTTTCTATAATTTCTCATTATACTTTCAATGTGAAAATCATCATTAAACAATGTAAGTTAGACTGTGCTCTACAAGATTCTTGAGTATATCTCTATGTCTGGATCAAATAGCTTTTACTTTTTTTTTTTTTTAATGTGTGAGAAAAATCCCTTTTGGTTTGAAAATTGTGGGAGTTTCCTCTTGCATGATTTCCTGAGATCCTCAGTAAGCAAAGATCATTTCTATTACTATCTCTCACCACCTCTCAGCCTCTCACAAGGCTGGGCATCCAAGCTGTACCCAACTATGGCTAATATAAAAAAAAAAAAATTCACAGGGAACAAAAATAATACAGATGGAAAAGTCCCTTTTGAAGACAAAGTTTCTGTATAGGTTCTGCTTTGTCATTTTTGCCATGATGAGTTGGACTCACGGGTGTTCTCTTGAGAGATTTCCCTTGCCAGTCACCAAAATAGGGAGCCAGCACTTCACAGGCATCACTGGTGCAAAGAAAGCAATGCAAAGGCATGCTACAGAAGCCAAACTCATTCATCAGTCCAAGGTCTCCTTTTAACTCAAATACTGTTTAATAATGAATAAAAGTTTGGGACCTAAAATTTACTTAACAGCATAAACCAATATTTCCATGGGTTTCTATAAACTCTCAATCCAGGATCAGCATTCAAGAGCTTAATTGCACAAAAGGCAACATCACCAACCTGTCACTCTGGATGACCTGTATTAACACTGGGTGTCAAATCACCTGAAAAAACAATACCACAGTGAAAAAATAATCATTCTTGACCTCAGTGCACATGTGTTGAGTAATGTTATCAGAGAGTTCAGAAATTTGAAACATCTCATAAATAAAGAAAGTGTTAAAATAATTTGGAAGTACAAGAGGAAGCAAGTGTTTCACTGCTCTTTGGCAGCAACCTTTTCCATGAGTCCTTTCCCAGTCTGACCATGCACAAGGCTTAAAGACTGGAGCACAAACTGACTAAAATATGCATGGGCACATACATGTGTCCATGTTCATACACATGCACACACATTTCTAAGCATGTGTGAAAGAAAAAATAGACTTAGGGAAGATTTTCAGAAAGCTTTTCTGCAGGGCAAGCTTAAGGAAGTCAGGGACAACTGTTCTCGATAAACTGATCTGAGATTCAGAAAAAAAGGAAATGGTTGCCTTTGATGAAGGAATTTAGAATAGGTACAGCTTCATTGAGCAGGAAAGGGAACTTTGTAATAAAAACACTTTGATGTGGCATTTACCCCAAAACACCAGTGAGTAAAAATAAATACACATCCACAGAGTTTAGGCTACTCTGGTGCTGTTTTAATCACTCTAGAGCATCACAATATCTGGAATGTACTGGAAGTTAAGTTTCTAGTGATTATTTAGGGTTGCTGCAACCAATTACTGGACATTTGTGGGTTTTAGGTAGTTGCATATGACATGAATCGATTACAGCATCTGTGAGCACAAAGTTCTGCAGCAGTAACAGGTTAATTAAGGAAATTCAGTGCCCAGAGCCAGGACCTAAACCACAAACATTTCTTGTTGGGTTCATCTCTTTTTCTTACAGAGGTCATTTGCATGGATTGCTACTGTCCTAAAGTCCCTCAAACTGAAATGTTCTTGTTCTCACTCATTTGGGCCACTTTTTTTCCAGTCCAGTACAGCTGTCAGTCAGGGTGGGATCTCTTTGAGAGCAACAAATGAGCCAGATGCATAGTTCAACGGCCAGACACTTCAAGTCATAACAAGCTAGTGAAGCGAGCTAATTTTGCTTGCAAAAGAATTAGCCTTTATTAGCCACTAATACAACTTTTTGCCCTGCATAACCCTTTAACCAGCTGCAGCTCCATTGACATCACATTTTGGAAAGATTACTAGTGGCACGTCTGGTTATAGAAAGCTTAGAGGGCTTTCTAGAGCAGCTACCACTTATTAGGACATGAATGAACTTAAACTATCTGATGAGCAATGAACTTAAGTTACCACACTGTAGGCATTTATATGGGGTAAATCTTGTCATTCAGAGCAAAAATTCTGCAAGACATTTCTGCCTGTGTCTAATTTTTATCATGTGTTTATCACATGTGTATATAAGCAGTATAGTGCAAATTCATATTAGTAACTTATGATGTAAGAACCAATGGAGAACATGTACAGAATTGCATCTATCCATATATATTTATATATGCACTTCTGATATTTAGTTTAGAGACTGTGATGAAATTTTCAGTACTACTGTATTTTTCTATCTTCTCTGCTTATGTAGAATTGAGGAAAGTCAATAGCCTAGCTGCACTCATAGACTCACTTCAGATATGTTCTGCATTAATCACTAGGATTTACAAACCTAAATCAGGCTAAATCAGGTGTGATTACTTTTTTTCCTATGGAAGTGTGCCGTGCTACCTTACAAATCTGTGGTACAGCTGTAGATTAAAAATCACAAATTAACCTGATGATCTAGAGACAAAGGATCAAATGTATTTTAATCAGCTATGACACTCCCTCCACAGTAAAACAGTAGAAGCTCTTAAGATTCCAACCAGCTAAGTACAAGCAAACTCACTTGATTTGATTTCAAAGTATTCAAAGTCTAAGTAGGAAGCAAAATTATATTTTATTCTACATAATGTTTAAAGAAAGACAGTACAAGGAAGCTGCACAGGTTGTAATGATGAAGGGAGAAGAGAAAAAAAATCTCAAAAAAAAGCAATAGTGTATTAAACAAACCACTTGCAAGTTTTCGTTAATTGCAGTCTAGCTTTGAAGAAGAGGGAGAACAGCAAGTATTGTAGGTCCTCAGTCAAGTTGTTTAGGTGCAGTTGCATTTTTTAGCAATTATAACCATGAAGGCAACTGATGTCTAAAAGTAGTAAAAAGGCAACAAAGGAAAGAAGGGAGATAACTTTAAGAGTTGCCTACCTTAAAAAATTTAGGGTGTGGGTCCCTGGGACTGTGCCTCAGACACTGGAAGCAATGGTGCTGCTGTTTTCCAAAGCACAGCATCACCTTGAGCCTCCTACAGCACCAAGAAGTCCCCCTACAGATGGACTGCAGTTTCAGACTCATGTAATGTCTTATATCTTAAATCTTTCTAGTCTGCTAACTAATGAGTGGGTCCTGATGTGTTTTTCCTGGGTTATGACAGCAATGATGTACAAAAGCAATAACATATTCTCATATATCCAGGACTCACAACACCCTTCAAACCTAAACTGAATAAAACTAAGGTTGAATTATTTTCTTTAATGTAACTATGGATCAGAATCATGGTTAGCAACACTCTAACAACAGCAGCAACTTTTCATCACTTAGAAAACTGTCAGGAAGTCCTCCCTGGGACCAAACAGGAAATTCTGATGAACAATTCCAATATGGAGCAGCTGACATGTGGAATCAAACCATGATTTAGCATTCATCTGTAGGATGTATGATCACCAAAAGCATACCTGAGCAAAAAGAGGGAGCCAAACCAACCAGATTTCAGAATGTGCCAACAGAAAGAATAAGTATATGCCCCTTGACACAGGATGAGGAGGGGTGTTCTCCCTCCTTCTGTCACATACCAGCATGGTTTTGATAAGAAAACTGTGGGTATATATCTTATCCATGGTTACACCAAAGAGAATTGGTCTCTGCCTTTCCCCCAACCACATTCTACAAAGTCTACCATAATGGATTCTCACCCTGGAAATTATCAATGAGAACAGATACAATCATCCTCTTTTTGCAAGTAGGATGGACAAGTTCCTATGCAGCATTTGAATGGGTAGGCCCTTAAACATGTCTCTTGTATGGAAAAGGAAAGAATCTAGCATAAAAAAAACCCAAATATCTCACGGAATTGCAATTCCTCTCCCATCTTAGAAACACCAATTCTCCTCATCAGTGCCACAAGCAATATCTACCTTTGCATTTTTACTTCACCTATAAGCTCAGAAATATCTCACGAATGCAGGGCTAGTCTTCTAAGTACCACCCAAAGTAAAGCTGAAACACAACACAAAAGCTCATTTGCCAGCTCATCTCCTGTTCCTAGTCCTGGTGCCACCCAGAGAAGGCAAAAAGATGAAGAAAAAAGACTGTTCAGGAAAAGCTTCAAGAAAATACCTAGCTTGCCAATTCCCCTTGCAACAAAAAATGGTAATCAAAGGTGGAGCCTGCTTTGTACAATACACAGAAGGGAAAGAAACATTTTGGAAAGGACATATGCTGCAGAGTAGCAGGAGCAGGAATTCCCATCCACGTTATCAACTGGCTAAAATCACTGATAAAAAAGGAAAACAACCTTCTAGGTAAAGTAAAACAGCAAACAAACCTAACCACTGGTTAAAGCTTAAGTGAAGAGAAATAACACTTCCTATCGGTGCAACACCCTTGCAGCTGAGAGGAGCAGCAGAGAAGAGAAGCCACGCTGATACCACATCCACAGAAAATTCTGATCCTGAGAAAAAATCTGCCATGTACCACACACATAATAAATGTCATCTGCACCATGTGCTGCTGCCAGAGATACTGATGGTCTCAGCAAGTTTCTGGATTTGATGCATCAGGAATTGAGCTGCCATTGACCCACATGGAAAGGACAAACCTGAAAGGAGGGATTAGGATTGGCACAGGCAACTTGAGTTAAATTTGTACAATGCTAAAAATCAGGCTGACATTTTTGTTTATGTTTCCCCTCTCCCCGCCCTCCTGAGCTCTCGTTATTAAAGAGTGAAGAACAATGTCAGATCTCACACAGAGTCAGCACAGCATGACACAGGAAGTCTGCACTAAAGCGATTTTATGGATATATGATTTCAAATGACATCAAAACTTCCCCATGACTGCAGCCCTTCTGCTTCCAAGGCTTTCCCAAATTCTGCGGGTTATTGACATTTGCCTAAGAACTTTTTTTTTTTTTTAATAACTAGAAATTTGAATTTTTCTGGATCTGTCATAAACAGACAATCATAGTCTAATATGGGACATTGCTCTGTTGGATACCCAGGCAGTCTGGAAGCAGGGAAGCCCTGCAGCTAGCTGAGGCTGGAGCAACAAGAGGGATTTTACATTTCTGTTATCTCCTATTCATTCAGCTTCCAGCCACATAAAACATGCAGTTGTGCTTTAATTGGGGATTTAATTTGAAGACATTTTAGTTACACAAAATCTCTGTAGAGAGGGATCTTCCCTGCCACCTCCCACAGGAAATGAGTGCTTGGAGTTATAAGTCTCAGGTCATATTAGCAGAGCAATTTGGCTGTCAATTGCAAGGATATTTAGCGGACTTATCAGTTTGTAAAATACTGAAGTGTGATGACTACACGGCAAGTATAGTGGCCAGTCATCTGTGGCTTGCCAGACAGAAACTTTGAGTCACAAAAGCAGAGGCTGTTGGCCAGTGAGCCCCTTGTGCCCATCTCCAGCCACAGCAGAGCTGGGCTGCAGCACTGGTGCGCCTTCACTTTCAGTGAGGCACACCAGTCAGAAGCTGTTTATCCCCTTCAACTTGATGCCTATGTGACGCAGGCTCTTTCATAAATTGTTCAGTAAGGGTTTTGGCAATGGTTTCATATTACAAGGCTTCTTTTTATATCCCCTGTTGCCTTTTTCAGGCCCTATCCACCCATTCCTTACAACTATTAATAAAGTATCCCTTCCTCCAGCTGTCAGACCAGGCTTTACAGTCTGTTTTTAAGCTATTGTTGGGCTTCTAACAATTAAGACTTCACAGCTTATGCTGCTTTTTTACCCCCCCCCCAACTTAATCCAAATTGTGTTTTTAATAGACCAATATCAGCTGACATCTTGTCCTAAAAATAGGCAATCAAAAAGCTAGAACGTAATGAAATGCTTCCAGGACTCTTTTTTTTAGTTCAGCTCAAGTATTTCTCGTTGGTGCAGATACTTCAGCAACACAAACTGTACTTCTCTGTACTAGCAGGAAAGAATTTGAATGGAAAGTTAATTCTAAGCCAAGTATCCTGACAGCACCTGTGCTCATGTTATCCTTTTAGAAGGCATGTCCTCTTGCTACCCCTGCACTGGGTAGATTCGCCCACACAACAGACAGAGAAATGGGATACATATGTTATTTATGCTTTATAGTATATACACACTGTAGCTTTTACACCTATTCCACATATGGTACAGTCAGCACTGATGTCACCACATTCTTACCAGAAGACCATATCTAAATCTTTGGTAAAGCTCTTGGGCAATTAGGTTAGGGAAGAGAAACGGAGAGACAGGGTGATGTCACTGCTCAGCTTTGCTTCCTTCAGCCTGGACCATGGCCAGGTACACATTCCAGTTTCCAGGACAGCAGTACCCAAATCTTGTCACCTCAATTCAGAAAACCAAAGATCAGACACCAAGACAATGAAAAGTGAACAGGAATTTTGATCGCACCCATTTTTCCTTCTTTTGTCTTTCCATGTCATGTTGACAAACCACACAAACAACTGAGTTTCCCTACTCCAAAACTTTTCTGGTTTGGACCCTTAAAAATGGGGGTGCTCAGAATAAACAATCACTTTGAATATCTTGGCCTATATCCCAGTAGGGAGTGAATCTAGTCACGTAAACAACAACCTTCAAACTACACAAGTAAGAAGCGCTAGAATAACAAAACTGCAAAAGGCAACATGGAAACGAAAACCAGTATGACACAGAGACTAAGTTCATGTAGCTTTCACTTACCTATTTAAATTGTGATTGATCCTACTTGGTTTGCTAGTCCCTGCTGTGAACCAACACACCTTCAGTGTTATCTCCCTTGAAATGCAGCCCAAAGCACAGTATAAGAACTAAAGATTAAACTATGTGCAGGAAGAGAAACACTTCATGCTATGTTTTACCTGTGCTGTTTCCTCTTCCTTACTGAATACCTGAAGTGAATGAATCCCAGATTTCTCTTATTCACTGCTGACTTTTCTTTTTCCTGTTGACTCAGCCTTTCAGAAGAGTTGTTACCTCTGCAGGTCTGGTATGATTTTTATTTAACGAGAACTTAAAACTGTACAAAAGGCATATACTTGATTAGTATTAATTTTTCATCTAAGCATACTCATTCACAAAATCAAAATGCATGGCCAGAAGTAACAGGAAGCATCAGTTCTTGAACAATAAAACCACTGAAAGAAAAAGTTTTACAAGCCAGCTCTGGTGCACAGACCACAATGTAAAAACTGCTAGATTGAACTATTTTCATTGTCTAGGACGGAAAAAGGATGAGACAAAGAGAGAATAAAATTAATCCTTGTACAATCTTATCATAATTAGAGCTGAAAAAAATATGGAAATTTAATCCTATAAAATACATTTTTATTCAACATTTTTTTCCTAACTTAGGATCAGTCAGTAAATATCAGGGGTTTTGTTTTGTTGGGGTTTTTTTAAGAATTTTCAATAAGAAATAAAACTCCAGGGTTATTTTGGAAAGACGTTCCATTTTTTTAGTATTCATGAACTGAAAAATATTGTTTCAATTTGCTGGGCTCTTTCCCTATTGCATTTTTCATGAGACCCACAAGAGTGACCGTCTGCATCCTTCATCCTCTGCTTTGGGGCAATGACTGTCATGATGTACCAAGCTCCTCAAAGAAAACTATGATTTTGATTCTTAGTGGCAAATACCAGTTGGCAAGCAAGCTCAGACCAGCAGAGACTGGGAGCAATAGACATGCAAAATATAAATTGACTAAAGAAATGCACAACAAAAGGGAAATGCACAATTTACTCAAAACTAAATAGTTTTATAATGGATGGAATTTTTTTTTTCTAAAAGAAAACTAAAAGAGCACAATGTTAAAAAAATAATTTTTTTATAAAGAATTTGTGTTAATTTTTCAGAAGTTTTTTTGGAACATCACCCTGCTGGCAAATTCTTGCCCTGTTCAGATCTGTCCCTTTTAATCCCTGGTATTTTATATTCCCTAAAAGATAATACTGTTGTCAAAATCAACCTTGAATACCGCACAAAAAGCAGGTCAGGACACAACTGGTAAAGAAGCTATAGCAATATTTTCTTAAAGTCTATTCAAGAAATTCTCTGTGTTAGGGTTAGTACATAAAGCTTAGGCTTCTGAACATTTAGGTACCACAATGCCAGTACAATTCAGAGAGGCAGGCCAGTTTGCTAATTAAAATATACAGAACTGGGAAAAATATCCCCAACTACTTTTAGAAGTTCTTCCGCTGACCCACTGTAGACTTGCTGAAGTCACTTTCACTATATTCTAAAGGTCTATTGGGAGACCTATTTTCTTCCACAAGTCTGTGTAATACCAAGGAAATCCAGTTAGAAATGGACTAGAAAAAATGGAAACAAATATAAAAAATGCATAGTTGATGCTATTGTATAACACTCTGTTTGATTAAATAATATGCCCTTCCCCATGCTGTTGAATTGAGTGGTTTTTGTTTCACACTGTAGGAGTTTTATCACATTGGAATAGGTTTTCCCAGCATGGTTTAACATTTTATTTTAAAAGCAATTTTTTAATAGAAAGATAAAACAATCTCAGGAGAGAAACTTTCAAAGCAAATTTGAGCAAAAAGCAAATCCTGATGGATTTTTTCAGGTATTTTCTTCATCCAGACCAGATTGCTGCACGCTTCCACATAACACAGGAACTGAGGAGAAGAACAAGAGCGAAAAAAGTTTACACTCTTGAAATGCCCACAGGTCTCTCAGACAACCTGGAGGCCTGTCAAGGCTCAGGGCCGCTGTATTTTATAGTCAGACAAAAATGCAGCTTGAAGTTGGGTAGGAAACAAGTGTCATGAGCCCAAACCACAGATTGCATGCCTGCCTTTGCCATCCAACTCACCCAGGGCTGAAATCTGGGAGACACCATTTGGGAGAGCCCACAATGGCACTTCCAAAGCACAAGCTGTGTTGTCCATGGGCAAATGGAAGGCAGGATCTCTGAGTGCCAGGACACAAAAGGAGCCTGTATGCATGAGAGCTCTTATCACTGGCAGGCTCTAGGACTCACAAAGTCAGAGCAATGAAGCCCAAAATACATATATATGCAAAACAAGCCACAAACTTTCCACCCTGATGAAAGCACAATGAGGAAAATCTTTCCGACAGATTCACAGCTGGTTTCAATCTACAGCCTAAGCATATCTAATGGGTCGCTTTTATCAGAGAAGCTCTCAGAGGGCTCTGGCTGCTACTGAGGGCAGTTTGCCACTGTGCAGACCCCTCAACAAAAGTCTGAGAGGACACTGAGTACTCCCTACACGAACAGAGGCATGGGGTAATAGAGACCATCTGCTCCAAATTCTGGCCCCACTTGCACCTTTATTAATCCATTCCAGCTCCTAAGATCTTACTCCAGCTAATGTAGCTGCCCATATGAAAGTATCAGAAAAATGCAAAATATTCCTCTCAAAAATCTTACTTCTTGTAATGCTCTCAGAAGAAAATTAAAGGATTCTATCCATGTGAACACAAAGTAAAACCTGGTCTCAAACTCTCCTGGGTGAAACTCTGGCTTCTCTAGAGACAGAAGAATTTTCTGTTAGGAGAGGCTAACCACTTTCAGTAAAAGCAGGACCTTTACCTTCTACAGACTTCCAATAGAGAAAAAAGTTTAAAACACCAAATCCATTTATGAACATTTGTATGCTAAGGACTTGATGAGAAGTTATTGTGGGCATGTCATGTTGCAAGTAAAAAGTACTTCAAATATATATTACTTTATTCTTCCCCCTGAGTTTACAGATTTGTCCTGGGACAATAGAAGTTTACAGAGAAGGGGGAGATGTCTATGATTAAGGCGGCTTTCAGCTCTTCTTCCTACAGATACCCTGTGGATATTGCTGTATTCTCCAGAATCCAAGCTTCCACTTAAAAAACAATGAAGTTTCTAGCCCATCTGGGTTTGCGGAAGCAGAATGTAAACAGATGTACTGTTGTCTTATTTTAGAAGCTATAGCAAGCCAGACTGAAACAATAGCACTAAGAAATGTCAACTGCTCCCATTCATCTCAGTGGGGTGGGGTGTTAACTTTGAAGCCTAATTGCGACCACTTTAAAGTCAGCCTTTTAACCATTTCACTGCTATTACTACACCAGAAACTCCAAAGTAATGAACTTATCCAGCCTCTGTATTTGTATGCATTACTCCCGAGACTTTCCATTCACTTGAAAAGAACACTGCATTACAATCGAGCTAGTCTGAATATTCTTCTACTTAAGAAGTTAGCTGAATTGTTTGCTACTGTCTTTCAAAATTAGGGTTAAAAGAAAGTCAAGGGTGAAAGGTTAGCTTTATTGTTGTTGCTCTCAAAAGTGCAACACGTGGGATTTCATGCTTTTTGCTTTGATCAGGGTGCCTGGATGGCAGATCATTTCAATAAAGAGACAAATAGCTACATACAAAACTAAAAATCGTGACTAAACAAATAACACTGCGCCATCGAGCAGGAGTAAAAGAACAAAAAAGACATCCTAATGATGTAGCAACATATACTTGTAAGAATAAAAATGGGAAAAGAGGGAAAGGGTCTTAATTTTCAGGAAGTTGTAGTTGCCATTACCTTAAATCTAAGGTGTATTAGGCCTGGTTCTGAGTATACAGAGAAGCTGCCCCTCCAAAGATATTGTACGTCCCACTTCCAAGAAGCTGTTCCATTCTTCATCAGCGGTCACTCTGAAATCTTCATGTGAATTTTCCTCTGGGAACAGCAGTTGAAGACTAGTAGCCCTACACACACATTTTTGCAAACATTACTTCAGATGCTTGGAGAACTGATGCTGAAAATTATTAGGGCGATCTCCTCTACTCTAGCTTATGTTTCTAAGCATCCAGAATGGCGCTGACACGCAGCTGGAGTCACAGGAGTCGTGGCGCTGCAGGGCACGATGGAGATGCCTGGCTGGGTTTGGTGGGGCTGTTTGCCACACACCTGCTGTCTCAGCTCAACCAGCCCTCCTGCCCACCTCCACTGCAGGACATCTCTGCGTGCCTGCCCGTTGTGTCTGCCACAGCTCATGGGTGACACAGGATAGCTGCAGAGCAAGATATGCACTGCATTAATACTCCTACAGTTACATCTACACTTACAACCCTTTTCATCTGTCATTTTCTTCCTAATATAACAGATAACAGGCTGAGAAGTCAACACTAGCATCACCACTGCACTACTGTGGTCATCATTAGTACATCTATGTTAGGTACCCTAACTATGTGATCCTGACATGTCTCAAGATGCCTTCATTGCAGCTACAGCTACCAGCTCAGGGGAAGCGAAACAGGAAGGGCAGTACCTCAGCAACATGACAGAGCTATGGGAATAGCATTACCCAGCAAAAGACCTTGAACAAGCAGCTGGGACAGGAGTAACCACTCTAGGTCATGGAGCAGCAACTGGAGAAAGTAAAGTGGAAGGATCCTCACTAGCTGCAATATATTTATTGAAAGATAATTACCTGAGCACAAATTCTCACTCCTGAATAAAACTGTTTTTACTTGGGAAGGTCTTGAATTGATATGAGTGCCTACGTGTGGTAAAGGAATAGGGTTATTTTGGTAGGAGGGGAAAATTTTCCTGCCTACACAATGCCTAGGTGTTTGTGCAAACAAAGGCCTAATTCATCCAGTGCAGATTCTTTTGCCTGCTACAACAGACAATACCCTGACATTGTTATTAGTAAGTTATGAATGCACAATCCTTCCGTGTGTAAATTCCACTGTTAGCTGGACATTGAAATTTGCCCTGCCAAAATCGCCAGATACACACCCCTCTATTGTCAAATATCAGTTTTTCCTAAATCTTGATCTTTAAACTGCAGCATAGGATTTGTAAAATGCTCTTGACATAAAGCTGAAAATAAACCTCTGCTTTCACTTAAAAACCTGTGAGCACTGACTTCGCACACAAAAGGCTTGCTATGGAAAGACAGACACACCTTCATTTTCTATTAACTTCAATCAGCTGCAGTGAGGTGATCAGTTCTCTGCGGAAGGTGCTGAATAAAATCATATATAAATTCACAAAAGTGTCCGAGTGCTGTTGAACATGTTTTCTGCAGATGCTTAGAGGTGCAGAACAAAGGCAGCTGAAAACAGATTTGGTAAGTTTACAATTTTACTTTATCACTGTATTAAATTCCCATTCAACATCCATGAGGCACCCCACACTTGTTATAGAAAAAATAAACAGCCTCATAAAAACTAGGCTTGCCAGTCTTTGCTCTGCTGTGCATCCCTCTTCTTTTCAACTGCTAGCAAGTAAAACAACCCCCTGACAGCTGGATGTGTAGAAGTCTGTGCCGGCAGCGTCCTGGTCCGGAGCAACACTGCAGGCTGGAATGCTGACGCTGGCACGGCTGCCACTGCGTTTACTTAACACTCATTTCTCTCAGTCTGCTTCAGACCAGAAATGCAGGCAATGAAAACCTATTCAACCTTTGAGAACCTCGGCCGTAGCAGTTTAGCAGGGCAGGGTTTGTGCAGGTACATGAAAGAGGCATTCAGAAGACACTCCCATTCAAAGGAGGCAGAAAGAGAGCCCCCAGCTGTCTCTGGTTACCTTTTATTGGCTTGAAAAGGAGGCAGGAGGGGCAAGGTTTCAGGACAAATGAAAAACAAGCTTTCTAAGATTCACTGTTCAACCTCAAAACAAAAGCTCAGCGAATTTAAGCTACAGGATCTTAATTCCATTTCCTTCAGTTTAGTAATTTATTACAGAGAAGAGAATGAAAAATCTGCTTCAAATAGTGGACTAAACATTACCGTGAAACAGAACTAGAGAGAAAAAATATAAATTATGAGTTCAGCTAGTTTCTTGGGCAAAAACTATAGATTATGAATTCAGCTAGTTTCCTAGACAAGTAAAGAGCAAATTGGCAAACACACGAGAAAGTGTACCATGTTAGCAGGTATCCAAGGCTCCATGGTTAAAAACATTTACATGATGACGGAAGCTGGACAAAACAGCTGTCACAGAAGCATTGTTAAGTAGAGGGTATAATCTGTAAACACTCGCCACCCAAATTAAACCAAGATCTGTTGAGATGGACGAGAAATGCCTCATTTTAGAAAGCAGGCCCAATGCCTGCAGACAGCCCAGTGCTGGCTTCCAGAGATATCCAGCCCAGGGCAACAGAAGGGTGTGGGGGCACTGGCAGGAGTGTCACGCCACAGGCAGCTGGGGTGGAGGAATGCTGGCCAGCAAACACCCCTCAGCCAACAGGGGCAGACAGCCTGCAAAGCCCTGCACTGTCACAGCCTTGCTGCCAGCCTGGACAAAACCCAGTTTTGTGTTTTGCATGACATGGCAGACTCTTCCCCAGGCATGGTGGATGTCTAGAGTAGTTCTGGGTTTACTGTATTGAGCACCTCAGGAGAGAAGATGGATGGATCACAGCTTCCTCACAGAAGTTTCCCCTTAGAAAAGCCAGTGCCCCCCATGTGCAGTCTGTACCTCACAGCTGTGCTACATAAGGGCATGGTATGGGGACCCTGGCAGGGCTGCAGGAACCCTTCCTGCAGGCCACAAAATGGCCCTGTACAGCACACCTGCTCATGAGGGGTGAGAGATAATTCTCCTTAGTGCAGCATCCAAGTTCTTCCCATTACATGGGGACGGCACAGAGTTCCTCCTTCACAGGAAATGTAAGGTCTGCAGAAGACAGAAGAGAGAACCACAGAAGTATAGATTTATTGACCAATAAATATGTTCAACAATTCAACAGATTATGTCATTGCAAAAAGACAAATAGTACCAGTAATACCTAATATTTACACACTTCTCTCTACAAACCTATTGTTTTTCTGTGGAGGTATACAAATATTACCTAACCAGTCACCTGAGGACACATGGTCAAAGCCTTGGATTCTTGATGAACTGCAGAAGTTCTTTAAAGTGTGACCACATGCTCCAAAGTTTGTTATATTGAATCTAGGCAACATAAGTTTAGGTACACTTGTATAAATACCTTGAGATAACTCAGAGCCCTTTATATATTTAGTTAGCCTTCATGATTCCTAAACATAGGTGGGTCTGTGAGACTTGCAAAAATGATGCCCCTAGGTTAGGGGCAACTTCAATAATTTTTCAAAGACTGGTAATTTACATCTAGGTAATGAGTTTTTGCTAATGTTTCAATTTCATGACATGTCTCTTAGGTGTAAGTACCCAGAAAAAAAAAACTATCTGATTGAAGCAATGATCTGGATAGCATGCTAGCTATCACCTTGATATACACACAATGAGACAGAAAAACAGGAAGGATATATCTGGAATCCATTTGGCAGTACTGTAGAATTTTCTGCAAGGGAAAATACGCAGGTGTTTATGTAATTCCTTAATTCTTTGAAGAGGCAAAATGTATAATTTAGAAAAAAGTTCTTAGAAACACTTAAGAAGAAAAATATTTCACTCATTATAGTAACTTCTTTTTTTTCCTAGATCATTCCTTTAGTCTCTTAATATATCTTGAAACAAACACGGACTGCCAAATATTTTAATCAGAGTACTTCTGATCTGTAAACTCTTTGATACAGATCCTGTGTAATAAATCATTTCACAGCCTTGAAGAACCACTAGAAGCAAACAACAGCATTTGCAGTTGTAGTGTGAAGTTATTTGGCACTCTTGTAGGTGATATGAGAGACTAGAAACAAAAAAATGGTCAAAATTCAGTATTGATACCTGAATATTTAAAAATTGGTGCATAAGGACTTGATTCCTGTTGTTTTTCAGGCCATACTACTGGAGCTGATCTTAAAATCCGACATTAAATGTTAAGAGAGAAAATGATGAGAAACCTGACTGAAGGCAACAGAAATCATCCCACCAACATGAATAGGATTTGGCCAAAGCCTGGAGCTCGGGGTTGCTATATGCACACTGAGAAGGGAGAAAAGGTCAGAAGGATTTTAATCTCTAAGGCTCAACAGCAGGATTAATTATTTTGTCTCAGACCTTTCACACACCAAATGCATTTTGGACACTACAATAGAGAAAAAAAAAATCACTATTAGTCTTATTTTGCTAAAAAGAACATTTACTGGCAGCATCTTTTCATCTCTTCTCAGATTTTATGTTGGTGGTAAATCTTGCAGGAGGGAGAGTAAATACTCCAGCACACATTTGCTAAACATAATGCAGTTGTTAAATAATGCTGTTATTAAAACTGCACTCTTTCTAGTGTTTTTTCATGTCATTCATTTTTTATGTAACATTCTGCTTTACTAGTATCCCAAAGTGTCCCTAATCAATTTTTCATCCTGGTAATCTTTGCCCACTTGACTCCTCACTTGCAGAGTCCTTTTAGCACTTAACTGGGCAAGTTACACTTCCTTTTCTATTTTAACTATAACGGGCAATTGTATGTGAGTGCCTTGCAGAGAATGGACACTGCACCTGCACCTGGGCTCCCACCCACACAAGCAGCATTGCCAGAGTGTTTAGGAGATTCTTCTGGTTCACATTTCTGTTACTGTGCCAAGCTCAATTCTGTCATGTGCTACTCAGCTCCTCCTGTTTTCTCCTTGATCACATGCTCTTCCCTTCTTCTCCTCAACAGCCCCACCTTCCAGAGCAAAAAAAGGAGCTGCTAACACTAGATGTGGCCAGAGCCTGTTCAAAGTATGCTCCAAGTCTGGTCCCACACTACCACAATATCATTAGCGCTAATTTGGAAGTCCTACCCATTTCTAGGGAAAGCTTACTGCTCACATAACACATTGGCTCAGCAGAGAGGCAGCAGTCTTTGAAGGGATTTAGCTGTGTTCAAAACGAAATATTTTTTCCTATTTATACATATGAACAGCTGCACCCCTGTTTTAACATCCTTGCTAGCCAAGGCAGGAGAACAAACAGAAAGCTTTCCAAGAGAGGTCTTCAACAAAATAACAAAACTGACTTAAGAGGTTCAAAGCCACACAAGAAGACCCGTCCTTTCCAAAAACTGGAATAATGAAAAAGAACAATCCTGGTGACAATATGATTTGCTAGTGAACAGATCTAGGTTCTGTGTGACTTGCAACATGTAGTAGTTAATGCAAGAAATTGCAGCATCTTACTTGCAGGAAAAATCAACTGACAAATTTAGTACTAGATATGATTAGAAAATACTAAAGAATTTGAAAGCTTTACTTCAGGTATCACCGTCATTGATTACTGATTGTACAGGAAATTCACATGACAAGCTTGATAGAATGATTTTATAATCTGATTCCAAATGAACTGTAACAAAATGTTGAGAAAAAGTTTGAAATAATGAAATAAAGCAAGTTATCGTAAGTCACATTGATTTACATCAGTATTTATGCTCCATGAGATGGTTGCTGTTTAGGAAAGTTTTGGTAAATATTTTACTGACTCGCTTCTTCAGGGCATTTATGTCAGAAAGAGCCCCTGAATAGGAGACAATAGACATATTTTAGAGGAGCATGCAAAGGTATTTGAGCACAGAAATAGAGATTATTGAGCAAGATTAATGAAAATTTAGATATCATCTGTTGTTTATCCAAAGTTTCCTTTGGTTTAGAAACTAGGCCTATGAGAACATGTAGTGTCTGTCAAACCAGGCATAACCACCAAACTCTCTCACTCCATATCTTGACTCTTGTTCTTCTTCTGTATTTCAGTGCTAGTTTGTACATGAATAGAAAGTCATTATCATGTTTTTTCAATTCTTGGGGAATCATTTTATCTGGACACGCTCAGCATCACTATAATTATAGTGATAAATATATGACTTACACTTTAAGCTGCTGCCACTGCCTCAGAAAGCAGACTGAAACTTTGTACACAACTTTGACAGCTATGACATAATACTAAGTTTCACAAAAAATTCCCTTCCTACCACTAAGAGAGAATGGCATATGAAATTCATACTGTACAAAACCAGAACAAAACACTTTGGAGGAGGAAGCCGCAATTACACCATAGATATTTGATGCTGCAAGGGGAAGAAGGCATAACTTATTCAAAGCACTTGGACTGAGCACCTTATTCTTATCACTTATCCCATGTAACCAACCTCATCCAATTGATCTTTATTTGGATAAGTAACTTCAATGACCTCCGGGTCACTAAAGTGTTTTTTCCTTCTATCTGTCATTATACAGACTGAGAATTACAAAGTTTTATGAAGTCCTTGGGAAGGGGTTTTCCTTACAAGCTTTAAAAAAAAAAATTCAAAGTATTTTATCATTCAAAGAAGGTGCACAGAACTTTAATGAAGATTTTGCCTGCTTTCCAGAGTTGTGGCCTTTTATTTTCTGCAAGGTAATACAAGAAATCAGTGTCTGGAAAAGCACCTGAAAACACTGAATAAAATCACAGAATAAGCTGAGTTGGAAGGCACCCACAAAGGATCATCGAATCCAATTCCTGGCCCTGCACAGGACACCCCAAGAATCACACCATGGGCCTGAGAGCATTGTCCAAACACTTCTTGAGCTCTGTCAGGCTTGGTGGTGTGACCACTTCCCTGGGGAGCCTGAACCAGTGCCCAGGCACACTCTGGGTGAAAATTCTTTTCCTGATATCCAAAATAAACATCTCCTGACACAACTTTGTGCTATTTCCTTGAGTCCTGTCACCACAGAGCATAGATCAGTGTCTGCCCCTCCTCTTCCCCTCACAAGGAAATTGTAACTGCAATGAGGTCTGTCCTCAGTCTTCTCCAGGCTGAACAGACCAAGTGCCCTCAGCCATTCCTCATATGGCCTTCCCTCAAGGACTTTCACCTTCTCTTGTCCCTCCTTCGGACACTCCCTAATAGTTTAATGTCTTCTTTTACTGCAGTGACAAGAATTGCCCCCAGCACTGGAGGTGAGGCTGCCCCGGAGCAGAGCAGAGGGGACAATCCCCTCCCTCTCCGGGCTGGCCATGCTGTGCCTGGTGCCCCCCAGGACAGGGCTGTCCCTCCTGGCACTGATTCAGTACCAAACATAATGGAGGTAACATGGAGAAAGTCAGGAGATTGAGCTGCACTCAGGATTCTGCATCACTTTACAGACATTGCTGTGTTACAGCTAACAACCAGAGATGGAGGTCTGTATGGTTTCTATTATACTGTTGTCCAAAACAACACTAGAAGATAAAATGGCACAGCTGTGAAGTACACTGGGATGGGGTTTCAGAAAAATAACTCCAGTTTCATATCTCAGTTGGGTCATGCTCAACAGAACAGAAATGAACATTTTGTAATTGAATCAACTGAACCAGACTTGTACAAACACAACCTGATAAAGTTTAAGTTTTGTCAGACAGTTTCCAATGTTCAACTGCAGCTTTTTCTAAGAATTTCTTATTCCTGGAAATTATGAATTTTTCATGAGTCCTCTGATGAACTGTGAACACATAATGCGAGATTAGGTGATTGAAATTAATCCTTGTGTCCAGTTTAGAACTTAATTAGCTTGGTTTCAAACACTGAATTGTAAATACACTGAGAGTATGCTACTCCAAGCACTAATTATACTATTTCTAAATTGTTCTGGGACATTTCAATGTGTTCATATACCTTGTTTACAAATGTTTCCAGGGTTTTAAGCAGTTTAACTTAATAACCCCAGTAAAGACTAAGCCTAAAGGTCACACATGTCAGTGTGATCAAAGTCTCTCTGTTCCTAAATGAATATACAATTCAGTGCAATGCAGCTAGCACAATGAAATCAGTGCTGTCAATTGATATAGGCAAACAGATCACAGCCTGGGAGAAGGTCTATTGGCAGAAGACCCAACCCACTGTCATCCCATACTTCTGACTAGAACTTCCCCCAAAAAAAATCTCTAATCCACCTTTCACCCAAAACAAGAAAAATTAGTCAAAATCACTACAGGAGGATATAATGAATGCAGTTATCCATCTATCTAGAACACCTACAGAGCCTCACTTTTTTGCTTGCTTGTCCAGAGTAGCATTTTTAATGTAAAGATTTTGGGTGGATTTTCTAGGGGGAAAAAACCTCCACAAACCAGAAAGCAAATGTAATAAAAAACCAACCCTATTTCAACATTTAAAGCAAGCCATCTTGCTGTCTATATTAATAAAATATAATAAAATACCAATTATAATCGCTCTGGTTTTCCCAGAAAAAATATGAACATTTAAATTTCTGGGGGAAAGGAAGGGCTTAAGGGTAAACAACTGCTGGAAAAAGATACACTGACCTAAAGGTAAGAGGAGAAAAAGTAAGGATGTACCCCAAAGGCTCTTCCATTTCCCGTTGCCACTATAGAAAAGGACAAAAACTGAGAAGGTTCCTATCTGATGCTGGCTGGCTTTGTATGGTGTTTCGCTGCTTCAGTCTTGGGCTCAGAAAGAATTTTCTCACCCAGGTATCTGTATCAGTTATTATCAGTAAGCCCAGAGAGAGATAACTCAGCAGCAACAAGGCAAATCTCTTCTTTCTACAGGAAAGATGTGGAATAGAATCAGATTTAAAAAAAAAAAAAAAAAAAAAAAAAAAAAAAAAAAAAAAAAAAACCTTAAGAGACTTGTCCATCCACTCTGAGAAACTGAGAAAGATCAGTACAAGGGGCAAGCCTAACAGAATAATCAGATTTTCTAAATTTAAACACTTCTGACAGCCTCATAGTTCATATAGTTGTGTTGAAAGAATGAGCCTATGAAATCTGCCTGTGGCCATATCTGAGAACTCTCCTGCAAATGGTCCATGCCTGTGTTAGCTGCCTCCTTCAGCTTGTGGAAGTGGGTGGCTGCGTGTAGCCTGCCTGTTAGAGTGGCCTCTACAATGACCAAAATTTCCAAAATTACCAGAATGCTCTAAAGGGTTGGGGTAGACAAGACCATGGCCCAAATGGGAACATTCCCAGGCACAGCTTAACTTATTGCTGGTACTTACACAACAGTAATGTCTTTTAAACTACCATTCTATACCTTCCTTTTTCAAGAGGCAGTCACAAGTGACCTGTTTAGTAATAAAAGGTGCTTGCAAGGAAAACTAGAGGTGTTCACATTGAGCTCAGGGATGAGCTGTAAGTTTTTTGGGGTTACCCAAGAAGTAGGTACACCTCAAAAGCATAACAAAGACAAACACCTTAACATGGAATTCCCACATCATCTTATAATTTTGCTTTATGGAACTTTGCATAACGACCCTTAAAAATTCTCAAGATCTAACACACAAGCACGTGCACTGCAAACAGCCTCTCACCAGCTATATTTGCATTCATTGTTACTCCTTAACCTGAAACCTCAGGTTTAAATAACTGTCAGTTGATATTATCAATGTTTGGTTTATGAGTAATTCAGCCAGCACAATGGGCCGAGGAAGAAAACAGCACCTTTACACACATGCCCTAATTTTCCTGCTGCCATGAGAAGCTGGACAAGCAGAGAGAGAGTACAGGAAGGATTTGTAGTCTGAACAAAGATATATGTCCCAGTCCAGAGTTCTACCTGTTAGGCACACAAACTCAAATCAAGTCACAAACAGAACAGCAGGAAAACAGCTGTGGGACATTAGACTAAATGTTTTGGTATAGTTTCAAGTTGCAGCAAGAAACTTTCTGCTAAATTGCCTTCTATTTAAATTTTTTCTTTGCACAAACCACAGATTTCTATAAGGTTTTTTTTTTTTCTTGTTTTTTTTTTTTTTTTTTTCCATCAGTGAGTCTCCAGAAATTTGAAAATAGGGGAGAGAGAGAAAAATCACTGCTCTGGATTTGGTTTTATACAAAGGTCATGTAAAGAAGGAAATGTCTGCCCTCCCACACACATGCCAAGGACAGTTTTGCTAAAATTAGCCACTGGTGGAAAAAGCACAGAATCGAGTTGTTCTTATGAGTCTTTCTTTTTTCAGCAGGATTCTGCACCATCTGAGCCCAGCAGACTCAGCCTTGCCTGGTGCTGAGCACCTCGTCTGGCTGCTGGCTCCAACAAAAGCAGCAGAGAGCAAGGCACAGTTGCCAGTCTCAGATTGCACAGATATGCCCGGACTGGAATCATCTGGGATGCATTAGACTGGGAAATCTCTCGTCTGTGCTAGCATACCTGCTTTTTATTCAGGGCAAGTGTCGTTGGAACAAGATTTATATGTTAAACTGCACTGATAAAATTGTGTCAGAATCTGGGCTGGTCACTCTTATCTCGATATTAAAATAAAATATTCCTATAAAACTAGTCTTGACTTTTGTTGTACAAAGTAAATAAAAAACTGTTTTGTTTAAAGTGGTGAATTGCAGATATCAGAATAAAACATAAGGACGGGAGTGGAAAATTTTGCATTATAGCCCTAGGCGATTCATTATGTTTTATCTGTGCTACAAAGTAATTTTCATATTCACTGTAAATTGTTATAGCTTCTAAACCTGATCACAATTTCAACAGTAACAGACCAAAACCAGTATGCAAATACTGATTTCCTATCTTATGTCCAGGTCTTTCTAGCATTTGTTCAAGTACAAGTACATTAGATTTATGAGTGTTTACCTTATCTGCATCCTTTATTCAGAGGCGTGGACCCTCACCCTCACCTTTGTGATGCCTGGTTAATGTTCAGGGCTTCAACCTCTTTCTTGTGTTTTCCAGCACTTCCCTGCTTCAGGGAAGTGCTGGAAATCAAAGCCATAGGCAGCACTGCAATACTCAAAAACATGGAATTCATGTTTCTGCCAGACGAAAAACAGCCCCAGAAAGTTCCCTGGCCTCCCTGTGTGGTCAGCTGGAGCAGGCAGACCCTTCCTTATTTTCACCATCACTGCTCCCACCTCTCCAAAGTAATTCACATGGGATGAACCGTCCTCTAGACGTACCTATTTAGCCTCATTGACTATAGACAAGGCTTAGGTGACTAAGTGCATTTCTCAAAATAGGCAAGATGAATCTGTCACTGGAACCTAAGCTTCAGGGAAAAGAAAAAAAAAAAAAAAAACAGAAAAAATTACGTTCTATGAGAACATGGGTGCCTTTTCCTTTAAAAGCCCTACCCTGTGGATCCTAAGGGATCATACATCCACTGGGAATTCTGCAATTGCCCTGGCTTCCAGTTATTTCTGGTGCAGGTCTTGGCATTGATTTTTGACCTCTTGTGTTAGCAAACACAGCTCACTCACTTCCCCCAAAATGCACAGGAGAGTAAAGCAGGAAAGTGAAAGCAATAGCAACATTCCATCAGGCAGGGAAAGAGTTAAGCATACAAGGAGCAGGAAAGCTGTCTTTCTTTAGGAACTCCTACAGTTTCAGTCACTTATTAAAAAAGGATTTATATTTCTGAAGTAAGGATCTGTACTTCCTCCCTCTGCTGAAGCTGTGTGTTTCTCTGCCAGACTGTGATGAAAAGGGCCCTCCCTTGCCCATCGCCAGCCAACACTGACGTCAGCCTGTTATTCTTTTTCACCTTGCACACATGTTGAGGCTTCTCTGTGGAAGTCTTGCTGAGACACACATCTCTTTGTCTCTTCTTCCTCTCTGCTCGGGAGGCCTTTAATCTCAGATTTCTCTTGCACATAGCTCAAGTAGGAATGTTTCTGGGATTTCTGAGAAGGAGGATCCATACATGTAAATAATGCTGTTCACTAATGGCAGCTGACCATCCATTAAAACCAGAAGTCATTTCTTTGAAGAGGGTGTTGTACATGGCTCTAACTAGGAGGTCTTGCTCATCTCTTGTTTGAAAACTCAGACATTGTACCTAAGTACTACTGAGCCAAGCAGGGAGGTCAGGAGGATGGGCCTCTTTTACACCACAGCAGGGTTTGGCAGGTGGATGTGGAACCAGCCACAGGGTGATTTAGCTGCAAGAGACCCCTCTCCCTCCTGCATTTCTAGAGTAATGCTGCAAAGGCTCAGTGTCTCACAGCACTCCTCCCTATTGGAAGGGTAGAGAAGCAGAGGCCATCCTTGAGGCTGCATTTAAAGACATGGCTAGGGATTGTCTCGTATGGTTTTTTTACTGGCTGCTGTGCATTCTTGGCTGATCTGTGCATGTCAAGCCTACACGGCTGCAAAGGAGTTCCTGCAGCCACTTCCCCTAGCCTGGCCAGGTCACTTCCATGTATCCCACTCTGTTCTCCTAGTAAAGAACAAGTCTTTCACAAATAGGCAGCACCATCATTTGCCAGAGGAGGTTGGATTTATAGGTAACAAGAACACTGCACAGCAATTACACAGTGAGCACTGCACACCACTCCCAAGATCACTTCAGATATGATGCAGGTGTAGCCACAGGCTTTCAAAATGGGAAGGAGAGAAAATTGAATAGCTGTATTTTATGTATCTGAGGTTTTAAGAATGAAGATAATAAAGTGAAACAAGATTAAGAAGCACATTAGGTCGTCTCTGACAGATCTTTTCCACTTATTGGGAAGAGTCTTCCATTGAGCTCCTGGGAGGTTCTGAGCCCTTGAGGACTCCATAAAGAGGCTAAAATTTGCAGCCACAAATGGCACTGTTTCTCTAAGCAAGGCTGAGCTATCAGGGAAGGTATTAGTGCACCCTGTTGCTACTGATACTGGAAGCAGAAGACAGAAACAGTGGATCTTTTGTTTATCAGCCCTCTACAGTGTTCAGCCCCTTTGTGAATAATAAGCCACCTTTCTGCAACCCTCATATGGTGCAATGCAACATTTTCAATCAGCTCAGCTAAACTGAACCTGCAACCAATTGCTATCAGTGAGGTAAAATAATCCTGATAAGAAAAATGTCTTACAAGGAAATTCTGAGAAGCACAGTGCAGGAATAAGTTATACCAGGGAGGAACACGTTCTTTCTAATAAATGCAAGTTACTTTTGGCTGGTCTTCACATCTCAGATTTACTGCTGGTATATGGGAATCTTTGTATTGCCTTATCACGGGTTCATATGAAGCTGTGCTTACTCATGCTTGCAAAGCATTTAAAGATTAGAAAGAGTAGGGTCTGTAAAACCATAAAGAATACTTTATTATCATTATTATTTGACCAGAGCAATAGGGAAATATGCTTTAAAAATGCTTCAGTTCATTAGCTCATAACTATTTTTTCGTTGTTAAAAGCAAAACACAGCAAGCTTCAAGGTGGCAGGTTCAGACTTCATTTTTCTCAACATAGGCCTATTTGTTTGCTTCTACCACAGGTGGTTATTACTTTTAACACTGTTTTTAATAAAAAGGTAAGAAGTGGATGTAAAGGTGAAGGTAAGAAACAGATGTAAAGTAAAAGCAAATGAATCTGGGACTCGTCCTGAAACATCTGTGTCCCAAAATGTTACCCTCTAGCGCACATCCCAGGTTGCTATCCTTCATCCTGCACAAGCTTTTGGGGTCTCATTAATGCACCAGGCAAGTCTACACAGCGAAGGGCTCTTAGAGATCCTGAGGCAGCTTTGAGGAAACTGGCTTGTCTACAGGGCACATCGCAATGCTGTGCACGGATGCTAGCTTAGCTCCCAGAGGCAATATAGCTGTGTCTGTGTAGCAAAGCACCCACGCTAATTAGCCCTGCCCCTGAGGATGCTGCAGGAATGGAGCTAATTAGGTATGCTGAGAGGCACCTCTGTTAATTAGCCCAGGGAGAACAGAACAACACTAACTGAGCTTCCGATCATGGCATTAGCTCAGGGATCTCTGTAGTGTACTTGGCTGTAGCATAGCTGTGCCCACAGCTCTCTAGAGCACCATCCGAGGAATCTAAATATCTTCTTTCAGTCCAGTCTCACCATCTGACCCTGCTTTTGCAAGCATTCATAGCTGTGCTTTTCTCTTGAAGTTAGGAAAATTAAGTAAATAGATTCAAAAGAATGGAGGAAAAAAGCCAGTAAAAACCACACTACAATAATCTAGTGTTATTAAATTCATCTACAGGTAGTAACATGCCTGCAGGGAAGCACAGGATATTCCTAACCCATCTTGATAAAAGGCATACTTTGGCTAGTGGTGCATGTTTTGCAAGCACTGTATCTCTAAAGGTACTGTTAACTCAAGCCAACTCAGTCACAAACACAGACTATGATATATTGAGCTGTAGCCATGCAAGATTTTCCATTACTATTTCAGGGCTGAATGAAATCATTTAGGCACAGGTACACACCTAGGAAACACAGGCAGGAGTTCTGTCCCCTTCCTTCTCCCCTGGCTGCACCTTGCATTAGGACAGGGCTGTTCTGGCTGGTTCTCCTGCCTGCAGCAGACCCCGGCTCCCCGAGGATCACTGTCCATGCTGTGCACGGCACATGTAAGGCTCGCACCAGCGCTGAGCACTGCATGCAGCTATGCCTCAAACTCCCAGGGCTGCTGTACAACAGCACTGGGGCAAGCAATGCTCTGTCTCCACTACAGCCAGCACAGATAGCAGGATGGTGGTGTGACTATTGTTAAGGGAATGCTTTCAAATGCCTTTCCAACCACCATATCGTAGGTACGCACAGAAATCCTGAGTTTATGCCTTTCAGAGAGAAAACGTGCGTGCTTTGTGCCATGCCAGGAAGGGGGTTTGTGGTTCTTGCTTTTGAAAAATGGAGCACAATGATTTCCAATTACCTTCCAGGCATGTGTGTAAAGGCACCAACTTCTTTCCCATATGTTTCAGAAGAATGCTTTTGCACATGGGTAACTTCTGAATAGGACATAAGCCTTTATGTCCCAGTTTGAGTTCTTGATCAAAATGCAAAAATGCATGTTGAAATTTTAAATCAGCATCAAAACCTTATAATGTGAAGCTGCTGGAACCATCGAGAAAGCCAAAACTTTTAAGGAGTGGATATTAAGAAAACAAATACCAGAGAATGCAGAAGTTTCTTCTGGAATTAATGTGGTTGCAGTATAGGTAATACTTAGGTTTCTTCTAAAGATTGCTATGTTTTAGGTATATAAAAGCAAAAAAAAAAATCTGGCTCTTATTCAGGTTCCCAATAATTTGCTATTTTGATATGAGGGTGGGGGAGGTGTATGTAATATATCTGAAAATCAGAGTTCAGTATTTAATCTTTACTTCTTATCTTTCAGAAAAAAAACTTTAAAGTATGGTTTATGTAGCTTTATGATAATTGTCAAAATTATATAGTGTTCTATAGCATTTACTAATGCAAACTGGGTTATCTCACGCAACTTGACTTTACAACAGGGGTTCTGGATGTATACCAGACACACAAAATGGTCATTAATTTGATATGATATGAGAAAGGTGTTGAAGTGAATAACATATAGTCGTAATAGCGGTTCTGTCTATGGTCATTTTATCTTGCTTTTGAATGGCAAAAAAGATACTTTAACTTGCCTTGTCTCTGGGCAACTTTAGAGTGACCTAGAGACTTCTCAGTTTCAGAGTTCAAAATTGGCCCCTCCTTTTATACTTGGCCAGTGCTTAGACCAAAGCTGTAATACATCAGAGTGTCTCACAGAGACCTAAAAAATAGAAGAGACTGAAATCCTAGGCAGGAGCATCCTGTAACTCTATAAAAGCCAATGCTGTGTCGCAAAAAAACGAAAATACCCCAACTCTGTTTCCAGCTGTATGAATAACTCAGATTTTCAGCTTTACTGCCAGAACTTGGCTAACACCCTTCAGTTTGTTTGTCCAATTTTACATCAACCAATAACCATTTTCTCCACTTCTATCTGTTCAAAACAAAACCTGAAGCACAGAGGTTATCAACTCCCAAAACCTCTTGCACACAGACAGACCCACAAGGTCTCTGTCAATGAACAACAGCTAATCATTCATTCTCATTATACTGGCACATAAATCTTCTGAGTGACCAGGGAAACGAGAAGCCTGCTACCCTCATAACATTCCTTGCATGCCTGCTGAAGGCGTTGTGTCTATACATTGCCTACAATTCCCAGAAACACGGAGTTAAGAATAATTCAAGAGACGTAAGAAGGACTAGGAGGGAAGGATAAGCTGCACGTAAACTTTGTCAAGAAGTCCTCAAAACTAATTGCTTGAGGTGGTTATGAAAATAAAGAAAAAAGCCTGTGATGCTTATCAGTCTTATTTCTCAAAGGCTGACTGGCCTTAGTATAATTTTACACGTCATAAAAAAAAAGAAATTGTGGTTAATACTAGAGCTCATAATTTTATTCAGCTTGAGACCCCTTAAAGTTTTTTTTAATGGAGGTGTTACATGGGCAACAGTTTCACGGTTTTTGAGGTACCCTGCACTGACCTCTTCCAATCATCCACAGAAACTAGAGGCCTAGTTGAAAACAAGCGGACATTCACAGAGCGACAAAGTCATCTGTGAGACAAAAAGGTCAATTAAGTAGCCAGAAGTGTGTCCAGGGGGTAAATATGTCATTTTGAAAAAACAGCATGGTCCAGATCTGCCTGACGTGTCCATACAGGCATGGCCAATGTCTTCTGTGCATTTCATATGAAAAAGTATAAACATCTATCTGCCCTCCAAACTCCTAGAATTATAAATAGTTTGAGTGACAAATACTTCTGTCACAGTGTTCGGGATACCTTCAAAAGATATTCCCAGCACTGTATATGATTAACCAAAGCCTGGCACAGTTCACCCTTATAAATATATCCCGGATAAGCCTGTTGGTTTGAACAGGAATTTGTGTGTCTGTGTCTAAAGGAAGAAGAGAAGAAACAAGAAGGTTGGTCACGTCAGTCACTTGTATAAATTTTTCAAGCTGACTGGTAGAGTTTAATATCTATACTTTGACAGTAATAAGAGCGTTGAATTCCTAAATGTTGTATGTTACGTTGCATAACAGGTTTTATCACAGAAAAACTGAGTAGTCTTGATGAATGAAGTTTCACATAGATTACTGTTGAAAAAAAAATTAGACATTATTTGCATAGATTGCATTAAGTTGATTGTTTCCCACCCCTCCCAAGTATCTCGTACCTTAGAAATAAATTATAGTCAGAGGGTTATTAAAATAAAATTTTTTAAAAGTCCTGAAGTAAATTTCAAACCACAAGACAAAGCAAACAGTACTGTAGTCTATTTTCAGACCTCTTCAAAGATATTCATATTCTAGTTGTCAAACAATCCTACAACTCCCAGACATCTTATTTTTTTCCCTGAAATCCTGCTATGGAGCTTTTCACAGACACATTAAATTATTTCCTCTTCAATATGTTAAGAAAGAAGAAAGAAACAACCATCCTTAAGTCACATGTGTTTCTCTTTAAGAAAAAGGGTCTCCACAGTTCAACAAGGCGAATAGTTCTCTGTAAATGAAGTCATGCTGAGATTTTTAAAGCACCTAGGATTAGGAAAGCAGTATTGGCAGCACTGTCATTGTCACACAAGCTAAAAACACTCCTTCTCACCCTGTTTTTTCATTCCAGCCTTCCTGGGACAGTGTTTCAACCTGTACAAACCAGATTCTTTGCTAAATTTACAGCTGTGTTGAGAAACACATCACTACAGAGAAGCACAAGGAAAGCTGTGTGAAATACTAAGGTTTTAAACGTCCTTTCAAAAATATTTGTTATCATTCTGACCCAACTGGAAGAAAAAGGGAAATGAAACATTTGCAATAGCAGCTTGCCTCAGTTGAGAGAGTCTGAATACGGGATTTTGCCTGGTTTATTTTAAGTCTAAACAGCTAGCAGCTGGAATATGTCCCACATACTAACACTTGGAATTCCCCAGGGAGAATTTGTTTCAAATGTACACGCCAGCCCTCCAAAGCTGGTTGTCTTTGTGCTTTATTAAGTTTACGTATTCCATCCTTGCCTTAAGACTCAATGGTAATGCACCTACTCTGAGCAAGTGAACGTTCTTGCCAGCTTCATATGGACTGGTTTTGATTTAAATGCAATCTATGAACAATATCTACTTGCACATGCATACACACCCCAGGCAGATACTGAACAGACACAGCCTTGCAGACTTACACAGCAGCTGTGGCAACAACTGATGTCACCTCCTTTGCAGAAATTTCCACAAGCGTCTTCCAAAGGCCAAGTTAAATGAGATAGAGCTTATCAGTTTCTTTAAAGTGCTCTGGATGAGACCAGTCCATGTGACCCCCTTCCTGGCCGCGGGGGTGTGGTATGTCACAGTTCCCCTATCAGCTGGCACATGGTGGTGGGAGATATGAGACAGCAGAAAAGTAGTAGTAACAACATTACCCAGACTGCCGAAGACAGAGAGAATACGCTGAGTAACTTCAGTGTGTGCTCACTTTCTGAAAACAGGTGGAGGGTTTTCAGCCCTGACTTCTGCTTGCACATCCCACACGGCACAGATGGGTGGTAATGTTGCCAGCTATGCTTTGGAAAAGGCTATGGTTCGTTAGCGTCATATTAACGCCTTCAGCAGTGAGCTGCAATCTCCTTTTTTTTCCCCTCAGGAACTTTTTCCTTCTTTTGGATATTCTGTGAATAAAGAAGAAATTACTAGCAAGGATGTTTTTCCAAAAAGCAATTGCTTAAGATAAATTTCTTTTCTCAGTTTTCACATCAGAAAGATTAGACAATTTCAGAAGACACCCCCCTCAGTTTTACTGCTTAAGCTACTGAATGTTTCAGGTTTCCTTCACTGCCTTTAATTATTATTAAAGGACTTCATTTCTAAAGCTTCTCACAATGATTACTTTTATTCAAAATTCCAACTAGCGAATAACATATTAACAGAAACAAATATGTAATATTTGCAAAACATCTCAATACCTCATACTTGGTAGGACAAAAAGACTCCTTACTTGAAGTAATTTTAAAACATATCCATAGTATTGAGCATTGCTTTCAGCCGTTTGCAGTTTTCACCGCAGGGCTCACCCAGTTTCTCTACATGGGCCTGTTAGCACAGAGGACAGCCTTAAGCTCTTACCCCAAGCTAGTTATCATATTTTGGTTAACAAATGTTGGTAATGCAACTTTTTTCTTTGTGAATGTGCCCTTTCAATTTCTGAACTCAAATTCTTGCACCAGCATAGTTACAGTGACTCCAGCTCACTTGGGCACATCCCTTGTAAATCGTGCTATTGGTGCAAGACCAACAGTTTCCAGAATACAGCAGCACAACATATAAATTCTGGGTCTAGCACAGCAGTGAAATATAGGTATACACTATATATAAGTACTCAAGAATTTGTGGCAACAGCGCCAAGCTGAAATTCAGTCTTTATGTTCCATTCCCGAGCTCCTTCTCCTAGCTCTGCTACTGAGCGTGAAATTACAAAAGTTTGGGAATTCTCAATCAGATTTTTTTGCAGTTCTGCCAGATTGCTCCAATCTTACTGCAATCTCATGCCTGTTAAGAATCTCCCTGATTTGTTTAGCCAGCTCACTTTGGATGAAAAAAGCTAGCTTGCCTTCACCCATTTTCTCTTTCAAAGTCTGCAGATAGAAAAATAAGCTTTCTAGGGCACAGACAACCCCTCCTATTTCAGCTGTGGTGTTCCCAGCTCAAAATTGTGGCTGGAACCTGGATGATAATGTCACCTTAAATAATAATATTTTTTCAGGTGCTGGCCAGAGTTTTAAGAGATAGTTCCAGCAATGAGCGTATCAGAGCAGCCAAGAAACAGCTGCTCAAAACAGCAATGTGCAGTGGTTATATATGCAATGAAAAAAAGACCTCAAGGAAGCTATTGAAGACAGCTGCAGAAGGGTCCTCCTCAGGGTTCATTGGCTTTTTTCATCTTTTGTAAGCCAGCCCTGGGTATGATTTTAGAAGATAATTAAACCAAAAATTTGTGTGTCATTACACCCTCTCCAACTCCAGCTGCAACATTTCATCCATGAAAGCCCCAGGATCCGAGATTCAGGATGGAAGCCTTCCTATCTCTTGTACTTCCTTGGCATGCTGGTTACAATCACTGCTCCCACCACCATGTCTGAACTGTGATTGGTTAAAGACTCTTAATCCTTGCTGGAATTGTATAAACAGACACATGGATTGCCAGCCACCTAAAATCTCCAGTGAGCCCCAGACTGGGACAGACAAAAGACCTTTCAGTATTCTCCCCAGCAAGTCTTTCACAAAGATGGAGTGAATTTTGTGCCCAAGTTCACTTCTTCTTTATTCTGTAGGGATGCTCTAAATGGTTCTGTTATGTGTAGGACAGATACATATTTATACGTAATACTGACCATACGGATGGTGAGAGGCCAGCTATGAATCAACAGAATTTACAAAATTTTGCCAAAGGCACTCATAACTGTGAGTTGCACACACGGGTGCTTTAAGCGCTAAAAAAAGCCCTACTTTCTTCACCCCTGAAATATGGGTCCATAGCCCTTACACCTATGGCATTCACAAGCCAGTGCATGGTAGCCCATGCACAGTGATTTTAAATTTGAAATGCAGACACATGACCTCAGATTCCACTCATAAAGGGCTATCTGTATTCCAATGTTTGAGACTTACAAGTGCAAACATAGCAGAGGCACTAAGGGCTTATGTGAAAAAATAATTATTCCATGTAGAAAGGAAGTTGGCTTGCTTTGAGCAGAGGTGTTAATAGACTAACCTTTTTCCCCAACACCAGCCTGCTTACCTGAAAATATGAAAACATCTACTGATGCAGTTCTGTATTTATTTGAGGTGAGTATCATATCCCACTCACGTTAAATATCTTGCTGCATTTCAGACTAAGATAGTCATTAATGGGAATACCAGTTATAAGAGTCATTTAATGAAAAATAAGCCCTGGACAACTGTGCTGCAATTTTAGTAATTTGGGGGCAGAGGCATGCAGATCATAGCACACAAATACAGCTAAATTTAAAAGAGTAGCTTCAGAATAGACACCTTCCCCTCTTCCACCGGGTTCAGGATAGTTAAAAAGAGCTGTATCTTGAATGACAGTACCAAAACAGGGACTTGGCACAGAGAGGGCTTGCTTCAGCTGAGAGATATGCCAGAGTACAGATAAAACCATCAGCAACTGGAACGGTGGAAAGGGTGGAAAGTCTACAAAGGTCTATGGTAAAAAATGGTATTTAGGTCTCTCTCAAAGGCAGCACTACTTTGCTACCTAAACAAGATTTATTTTCCCCATCTCCAACATATTTCGATTGCAGTCAATGGTAGCTCCCAAGCAGTGGCAAAAGTGAATGGCATTAGTAAATTAAGCACAGGATCACTGGTTGCTCTGGCTGTGCCTGCGTAATATTTCCCCAGCCACTCTTCTCCATCCATTAGCAGAAAATTAGTTTCCTCTGCCGGCATAAGCATGCACATAAGTAGGCTTCTAAACCTATCAAAACCAGTCAGGCCTGAAAACTGGGAAGACAAAAACCTACAGGAAGTGTTTAAACTAAACCAGACCCTACTGAAAGAACCAAGCATTATACAGTTATATTGGCTAGGTGGAATCTCAGGAACACTGAGGGTGTGGGACAATCTCCTCACTTGCTTTCCTTCCAGCTGGAACTAAAATAGGCCTGAGCTAGAAATCACTTCATTGACAGCAATACAAACATGTCTAGGAGAGAAAATGCTGTTGATGCAAAGTAGGCAGCAGTGACCAAGGGCTCTTGTTCTCCCAGCAAATCCCTTGTACCTGAGGGGGATGCAGGACTAGCATGGCTGGGCAAGACCTAAAACTCTGCATCTCCTTCCTTGCAGTTTAAATATGTAGATACTTCTTCTTTGTTCCGAAGTTCTTTTGGATATGCTTTGAGTAGGACTAGAAAAGGATAAGCTTTGTTGTCTCGGATTGGATACACCCTTCCTGACATTTTTTTTTCCCAGCCTAAAGGGGTTTAGACAAGGGTAATTTCCAAGGCAGTTGAAAAGTAGACATAAAGCTGCTAGGAGACTCAATGGAAGATGTGTCTTGCCAGCTGCTAATCTGTGTGGCAGGGGCTCCCTGGACATCCACACCTCAGTGGAAGCCCTCCCATAACTCCTTCTCCCAGGACTCCATTATCCCTAGTGTTAGCATCTCTGCAATAAAATTAAGATCTGATATAAGATCCAAATTAGAAAAGGAAAGTAACGGGGCTTACAGCATCTACCCCTATCTGCACAACTCTTACCTCTGCCTCTATTAATTTATCCATCTGCTTCCCATAACCGGAACTGTCTGCACTTGAGGGAGGACCTTACTTTTACTCTAGTAGAGGAAATTGGTGTGCATACTTGGGGGTGTCTGCACTCTTATGGGGAGGTTTATATCCTCTAAAAAAAGTTGCTAGGCTTCTCTATGGAGATGCACAACACAATTTCTCACCAAGGGCCCAAGGCAGTTTATGCCGGGCCATTTCATAAGATGTTGGAGTGCTAACACATGGTATATATGGGCACCTTTTATATATATCACCCACACCTACTTGCCTGGAAGCAGTCAATAGCTCCCTACACCAAAGCTTGCATTTGTTTGCTCTTATTAGAGGTGGAATGGTGCCTGAGGGAGGGCCATAGGCATTCCATTACTTGGGATCAGTGCCTGAGCAAAATGGAAAGGCTGCTAAAAATAAGCAGCATTTGCTCATTGGTATAAATAACAAAAGCGAGAGAGAAAGAAAAACAGAAAGAGAACAAGATGAAAATGAAAACTGGCCTGAGACCAGGCCTTGCAGAATTAGCAGTCACCTCCTCATTGCCAATTCTCTCACCATCTCCACTATGGGCAAGACACTTTCCACTGCCAAGTGCCCTCAGCTTCTTTCCTGAGAGGACCATCACTTGCAGATTCACAGTGGGCCTGAGCATAGGAGACAGCTCCCACAGCACCTCACAAAATACCACTGTGATCCCTGCAGTAGTTTGTGAAGTATTTGTTTTATGTCTATTTTTTTTGTTCAGGGTTTTACGGAGGGGGGTGGGAAAGGGAAAAAGCTGCACATCCATAAGGCTATCATCATTAAAAACTTTATCCTCTCTTTATTAAAATAGAAATAACTTTTGGATTTCCATTTTTCTAACAGACTTCCTAAGCAAACAATTCCCAGGCAATTGGCTGCCTATTTTCAAGTACTAAGGTTGAGAAAGCTATGACTACCTATACCAGGAGGAAGATAAGAAGACCAGGCTAATTAAAAATTCACCCTTGCCCTGTATTCCTAAAAGCACCACACAGCCCCACGGCACCAGACATTTCAGGGTGAACTGTCTTTTTACTGGAGAGTTTAAAGCAGAGTATGCTTCTGGTTACTCTTCCTTTTAGCGTCTCATTAATAAAAAGTAATAACATTTGGAAACCAGCTCTCAAAGTAGCACACTGAATCTTTCCTCTGCTTCTATTTAATGTATTCTATTGTAATAAAGTGCACACACACACAAACCTATTAGCCCTACAATTAAACAAATAATGGCATTAGCAACTCCCACCCACTGCCTTAAGCAGGTTAAGCTGGGAGAGCAGAAGCAGCTGTCTCTGTCCTGTGCTTCTGCCAGAGGTCACCATCCTGCAGCAGGATCAGCTGATCCTCCTGGATAAACTCCTGAGCAAGTGTAGAGTACAGGCTGCAGCATGATCATAAACCACCTCCAATTTCAGTTTACTCTGGCAGTAACCTCCTACAAAAATAAGGGATGAAACCTAAGGCTGGTAACTGTTTCATCTCTTAGTATCAGATGAACCCACCTTTTATTACATTTCAAAGCCCAAAAAACCAGAACAGTCAAGAGGTTTGTAATAATGCTGTAGGTTGCTGTGAATTAACATGAATTCTTGTACTGAAAAAGATCACTAGCATAACCATTGAAATACACTGCTAAAATAAGAGCTAAGCAAGGTCCTCTAAAGTTTATCCAGGCATGTGCAGACTTTGACCATTTTCAAAGCTAGCTAGCTCTATGAAATTAAGCTATTTTCAAACCTAGGACTAGGACAAGTTTGGGTATCTCCATATGGCCTCCAAGAGTGTTGCGATATCCAAGCTATCATAGCTACCACATGAAATCTCAAACAGTAAAGAGACAAGAGAAGGACAAGGTTCCGACTCAAGTGAGAGGTATTTTTTCATGTCAGATCAACAGATGATTGACTCAGAAGCTATCAATGTCTTTTTGGCATCCAAAGTGGAGACACACATACTTACAGTGGACTTGCTTACTGGTAATTATAGAGAAAACAGCAGGTGGTTACAGTTAAGTCTCTGGTGCACATATTTCACACTGTCAGATTCTCGCAAAACAGAGAAAGACGTCAGTTTTGAGTAATGGTGTGAATGAGGAGAGTGCTAAACAGTAGATGTACCTTGAAAGCATGAAAATAATACAAAAGGAATGTCATAGTGCAGGGGGTGTGTGCAACAGAAGATTTTAAAATGAGGGCAAGATTTATTATGCTTTGTCTAGAGCATTAGGTAAGGCATTTGAGGCTGGGAGGTGTGGGAAGACTGGAATAATGAAGAACTTTCAAAAGGAAAATAATTTGTGATATCTGGAAGGGGTTTGTTTTATAATGTTTGAACCACATTTACCTAGCTGCAACACCACAAAGTCCTGGTATAGGTGCAACACACTGAGAAGAGAGGATCTTCTCTTGTGGCTTTCACCGCACTTGTCCCATCCTCCTACATATGGTTTGCACTGACACAGCTCCAGCTAGCCCCAAGACATCAAATCCTGACACAACCATCCTGTGCACCCTTCTCATACCACCCTTCTAAACATCACAGGCAAGCCCTGCTCCTCTCGGTCACATTTGTAACTGCAGGCACTTCCCTGCAGCTAAGGTAAACTCGGAGCAGGTATATCTGTAAAGGGACAAGCAGGATCTGGTGTCTATCATGTAAATCCTGCCTAAAGTCATCCTCTAAACCTTCCATGCTACATTTTCAAGACTATCTTATTTAAATGAACACTGAGAGCATGAGACAAGAGGACAGGGAGTAGAACAAGGCTGGCACACGTGGCAAGGGCAGGCATGCAGCCAGCCAGCTCCCTCAGGGCAGGGGAGGCAGCCCCACTCACAGTGCAGTGCGCTGGAAGTCACTCTCCCAGCTATTCCTGTCACAGGCCACTCCTCAGAGCCCCTGCCAGCCTCTGGAGGAGGGCACAGGCACATGATAAGGATAAGCAGGAGCTGAAACGAGATGGCACCAAATTAATTTCCCTCTGCATGACCTATGCAGTAGATTTTCTGGCATCTCAATAAGCACAAAGAGAAACCCACTGGAGTAAGCAGAGCCCTGCGTCAGCAAAACACCATCTCTCACATGAAACACTCTGGCTGGCAGAGCTGTGAAGGTGAGGATTACTCACTGTTTCCAACACCATACCACATGTTTAAGAGACAATTATGAAGGGACAGGGAGAGTATTCATCTCACTTTCCTTTCTTCTCTCTTTAAAATTATGAAGAGTGTACCATTTCTGCTCTCAAAAAATCAATTCAGAGAGAGGGACTATTTTATTACGAGGCAACACTTCCAATATGGAACATTCTGTGAATTACATCATCACAAGCATAAAGAAAGTAAAAACTGAACAAGAAAAAGGTTTGTCTTCAGCTACCCTAAAGCAAATAGTTCAATCAAGCAAGGAAAAAAAATCTTGACAATTGCATTCAATTAAGAATTAAGGAAAATGCATCTGAAAAATCAAGGTTACCAAATCTGACCTTCTGTATTGTCCAGCCAATGAAATTTCCTCCACTTATATTTTTATCCATAGTTTTTACTTGCTGCAAGTTTTTATTAAATATTTCAGCAAACAAAAGGAAATAGCAAAACCAGAAGGGAGGCAGGACAGTATTTTTCAGGGACAGTGGAAAATAATTCAGAAAAGTGGGTCAAAGGAAATGCTGAAAGATACAAATCCATCCTACGTTTAACTGAAGTCAGAATGTACAAAAAGTACTAGTCTACACACAATTATTGTAGCACTTGGTAGATAGCTCAGATTTGCCCTGGAAATTAATAGAGAGAAAGAAGAACAGTCACCCAATATGGGCAAATAGGCCAGCATTTGGGACTCAGGAAAAGGCTATGCTAATAAAATAATATAGTGGCAAATTGCCACAGATAATACAAACCCATTTCCACCCATTTTGAGTAGAAACCCGTTTTCTGTTTATCCACTGAAGGTGCATGTTACAGAATGGTACCTGACAGAGGGTATAGGGCAGGAGGGGGCTGGAGGTCAGGAGAAGCTCCAATGACCAGCCATCAGCTTTTAGGTAAGGTTAATGGTGGCTCTAGTTGCATTACAAAGGAGAAAGCACTGGAAGAAGCTCTCCCTCACAGCAGGATTAAGAGAGATTGTAAACAACAGGGAACTCTGAACACTATGCAGAAAAAAGCATCTAAAGCAGGAGAAAAGAGGAGAAAGAGTGTGTGGTACCAGAAGGAAGTTGGGGAAGAGGGTCAAGGGTGCAGAGCAGCGGTTGCCTAGTCTAGGAAAGTGCCTCTGGGAGAGGTTCTCAGCTAAAAGCATTGCCTCCTACAACCAGGGTAGCTGCTTTGTGCCAGGCTCTCCTGGGAGCCCTGTGAGCAGCAGGAGGTGCACTCCAGAGGTGGGGAGCCTCGCCACAGGCCACTTGGTCCAGCTCTGGGCTGCTCCACGGCCAAGGCTTACACCAGCTTTCTCCCTTTCAGCAAATTTCATCAAGAAAATGTTTACAGCAAATACAACCTTTGAAGGAAAACCACAAATATTGAGGAGGGTTGTCAGCAGCCATGAGACCTGTGTCCCAGTTTATAACTACAAATGCAAAGCAAACGACTGGTGATTTGGCAATGGTGGGAAGAGGCTGTCCCTCTGAAACTCCAACCTTTCTCTCCCTTTCAGGCCATGCTATGCCTCCTATTTTACTTTCAAACAGCTAACTGACAAAAAATCTATGATGTAAGACAGTAACTACATAAAATTAGCTCTAGCCAACTGTGAATTAATTTGTTCTATTTGCTCTCTTTTGCTGAAACATAAAATTGGCATGAGTCAGCATATTTCACCACATTTAAGATTATAATAACACAGGCAAAGGCAGAAAGAAAATATCACAAATGCAAAAGATGAACAAAAGTCCAACCTAGGGATAATCATGGCAGCAGAGAAATTCAGTGTACCTGAACTACTGTACTACTTTACTTCCATTTCCATGTTCTAATTCTAGTCTAGCATTTCTAATTAAAAAAAAAAAAATTAAAAAGTTGGAGTTTCTTCCTATGGAGGATTAAACAAAAAAAGAAAAAGAAACAACCACCCACGAAATTAACCGTTCTGCACAATGATTTGTAGAATAAGACTTTTTCTGCAAGTTTGAAGTACCTCTATATGATTAATAGAAAAATAAACACCACTTGCCAAATAAATCTGCACTAATCTAATCTAACAGCATCTAACCACTCTACATGTTTCCCTATTGTTATACCCCTATGGAATGACTTTGCTAACCCTCCCCTAAACCCGTTGCTTCCTGTACCTCCTGCATCTCAAAGGCATGCAAATGAATCCCCTTCTTTGACACATGCAGCTTACTTTTTTTTTAACAGGCTAGAAACAAACAGATTGTATTTATTTACATTGTGATAGTCTCCAAAGGCTCCATCCAGCACAGCAGTGAGAGCAAAGAACCAATCATTAAAGCAAGACCAGAGTTCAAGCAGCAGGAGTTGATGCTTGGAGCTCAACACTGAAAAACTTTCTGATGTGAGTACACACAAAACAAAGAATTGTTCACTGGACTACCACAGCACTGCAAGTTATACTTTAGTTTAAGTTATAGCTAGTTTTAAACTGCAAGTTTAATTTCCTCCACTAAATTTTATAGTATTTCAAGTATGGGAATATATTTCCTCTTAAGTTGGGTTTCTACACTTTATATTGCCATAAAACATGGTTTCCACTGACACGTCTGTCAGTGCATATGAGCTATTGTGATAATCAGGAGCAACCCTTATTCCCAGCCAGTTAAATCTACATGGGCAGGTCAAGAGTTATTAGAAGAAAACCAAAAAAACACACAGCCAAATGGAAGTATGGTTTCTTGACTTAGATAAAATAATTTTAAAAAAAAATTAAAAAGTCAAGGACAGCATTTTCAAACATAAAAATAAATAACAGCCCTCTAAGTCTGTACTGGGATACTCTAATTTAAACCCCAACCCTCTTTAGGAATCCATTTCAGTTAAAGCAGACCATTTTAGTTTAATAAGTTTAAGTTAAGGCAACATATCTATGAAGCACTCTGCAAACTTAACAGCAGGGCACAGCACATAGTTCCAAGAGGAACAATGCAGGAAACTATACTGTTGGCCAAGATATTTTTGTGTCCCCCTCTAATGCAATTACTCTGAGCAAGCACAGGAAAAGGTTCATTTTTTGCCACTCTTACAGTGCTGTCCCTGTCTATACTTACTCCACTAATCAGGCTACACCCCTTACCTTGCTGCACAAAGCACATCCCTACGTCTGTCTGAATAACCACGGTGTCCCTTCTTCTTCCTGGTTATGTGATAAAGCCCCTGAAATGCATCACTTCAGGACAGAATAAAAACAAACAGCAAGGCTGGCTCTGGCATAAACAAACTGCCCCTCCTCATCTCCACATCATCACACTTGCCTCTAAAAGGTGATGGTTAAAACAGCAAGAGCTGTCAAGGGTTAGTTTTTCCATGGGGTTTACCTAGTAGGAATCTTTAAGAAAATAAATCCAGGCTTCAGGTGAGGATGCCAAACAGTGTCAGTGATGTTAGGCAGCGGTCACTGAGGTGCCCTTTTCACACTAAAAAGAATTCAAGCTTTTTGTATTGAGGGAGGGAGAAAGTAGGAAACTTACAGTTGAAAAAAGATTTTAATTCTGAATTTTGAGGGCAGGAGATGCCTACCAGCTGAATAAAAAAGATCTCTCCGCTTCTGTAATCAATCAAAATAGATATTTCAGGAAGAGTGGGCACTTCCAGATGTTCTCCTGAACGACCTGCAAATTTCCAAATATATTTAGGCTGAGCTTTAATCATATGGCCAACAGAGACAATCATCCCTGTCTTGCAAACAATTCCTGTGTGACCTTAAATAAATCACTTGCATATGGTCAGCACTAGAGAAAAAGTTTTCTGCTCCTTTTCTTTTCTCGTATAGAAGCATTGCAGGAGGGCAGGGAATGGAGTTCATACTGCATTATTTATAGGGAATATTCACTATCTTAGTTTGGGGAAGAGATTTTTAAATGTACCATAAAGACCACTGCAAGGGAGAAAGGGGGATTTTCAGTTCTACCTGGTGACATTCCAAAATGACAAAAATATGAGAAAATACTTGAAGAAAAGCTTTCATTAGAGAAAATTAGGGATTGTCATAAAGAATAGAAACAGTCATCCACGAGCTTGACAGAACATGTAATGTTCCTCTCCCTTGCCTTTGAAGGTCACCTTTATTCTTGATGAGATTCTCTCTCTGCAGAAGGTGTGAGCAAACAAAAATGCTTCACGCGTCTGTTGAGCTTTTGTACCATGAGTTTCCCATGAGGTTCCCTGGTTTCTCTTACCACTTATTAGTTATTGATACTTCTCTCATGTCCAGAAACCAATTAATTTATATCAACAGGATGAGGATGTGCCTATAACCTGACCAAATTGGCTAAAGATGAGTCTGCCAGTAGATTTGATTTTAGGTACTGCTGCTTCAATTAGACAGCACCAAGGGTGGACTAAAAACAAAACAACAAAAAAAAAACCCCAAGACAAACCAACCTGGGTGAAGTGCAAGGTACACCTGGATCACAAAATGGAATTGGATTTTCTGGGGCCTCTTTCCCTGCTCCCCCAACCTTTGCTCCTCAGGTGCTGTGCTCAGGCCTTACAGACAAGCATGAACTGCAGCACAAAGCACAGCTGGCAGCTAATTTGGATTTAGCCATTTCACACTTGCAAGCCAGGGATTCAAAGCCAAATACCAGGGCCCCCCTCCTACTTTCCAACACAGAAACAATTTAAAACAGATCTAACACCTATGTAGTACTGATTTGGTTATCTTCAAAATCCCCATTGTTCTGTTTAAAGAGCATATCCTCCTAGAATAGCCTTCTTTTGATAAACAACTCCTTCTGCATGTCAGCCAAACAACAGTTTTGCTCTTTATCACAAGTGGACCAGCAGCAGAAACAGTGTGTGGCGAAGTGGGGGAGGAGGGAGTTTTAGCTGAAAATAGAGTTCATTGTCAGCTGGACTTTAGACTCAGGTTTTTAAATAGGTTTTGGAATGTGGATATGAAGCAGTTAAAAGAACCCTACCGCCAGCCCTTAAAGGAAAAAAAAATCTTTATTCACACACTTAAAAACCATAGTAGTACCTTAGGTAGCAGGGTCATTTGTGTGTTGTACACAAAAAGTTTCTTATATAAAAAGGTAAAAGTAGTCAGGAAAAAAATATTAGTTCCTCAGGAAACAAACTAACAACAAACAAAACATTTCTTAAATAGAAACATGCAAGACCAAGAAACCCGTTTAAAACAAGTTTAAAAAAACACATTATGAAATTTAAATACTTTTTAAAAACCCATAAAAACAGGTACATAATTTTGAATGATTGTATAGGCCAGAGATTTCTGTGCCTTGTACACACTTAGTAAAAAACAAAATTGCTACAAATTATTCGTATTTTCTTATGTTCCAGATATGGGGGAATGTGACCGTTTCTGAAGTATTTATTTTATGCAAATTATTTACTCTTTTCATAAATACATTATTTCGTTATTCTATAATGACACTATGCAGTTAGATTGTATATTTTGCTTCAAATATCCCCTCAGCATGGCTGAAAATAGTTTTACTTCTTCAGTTCCTAAAATTAGTTGACATATGTATATAATATCTGCCACAAAAACAAACAAAAGATCTTATTTTGTGTGTTCCATGAAGAGCAAGCTATCCGAAGAAAGCCGGTTGTCTAAAAGACAATGTGACTGACTTTAGTAACCATCGACATGTGTGGGAAATAGAAAAATTGGAAAATATGAACACCTAAACATAAAAATTAATGATCAGAACAAAACACAGCCTGGAAACCATGCAGCTCCTGCAAAGTCCATATGATCTGTTAGAAACTACATGAAATGATCTTGAAGTTAGAGGGAGTATTCAAAAAAAAAAAATAAAATCAAAATGCTCTTAGGTCCACAAGCTGCCAGAGAAACCCCTTCACTTTGTTCTAAACTGTTTGCTGAAAAGCTGTGAGAGGTCTAAACAGCAGAGCTCCAACATCTCGGGCAGCGCTATCTCGTGTGGGGCTGGCAGCCGCCCGGGCCGCGGGGTCACGGCGCTCGCACTGCCAGGCAAGGAAGGCCTGGGATAAGGCCTTTGGGAAACATCGGCGCTCCATGCCTGGCTCCTGCGCTTCCCACTGATACAGCATCTGGGCAGCGTTAACCGAGGCGTTCTGTAAACACTGCCTGCGCCGCGATAGAGCCTAACACGGGCAACAAAGCCGCCGGGTAAGGCTGCTTCCCTCGCTTCTGGCGGTAATCAGACGGCGCAGCCAAATGCTGTGCTTGTGGAAATGAGCTCTGGAAGTAGTTAAAGAAGTGTTTACGGCACAGTTTGCAAAAGATAAGGAGACAAGATGCTCTTCAAAAGTCAGAGGAATCAGTCTGAGAGTAAGCTTTTTTTCTCCTGTTCAGCCAAGGGCCACAGGTACCTCAACTTCAGCCAGAAATTCGTGCTGACTTTTCGGCAAATTTCCGGTGTCTAGAAAGACTGGCTAGCAAAATGTCTTGGTCCACTAACATCATATGGCAAAGCTCACTACTGGCCAAAGAGGACACAGAAGTTCTCAAAAAAATCTTAAATATATGCCAATAAACTTCCCAGGATCTCGCCATTACCATTTAAATAGGCCAACCAGCCTTTATGCACTCGCCTGTACACAAATCATCAAACAAGATGGGAAAAACTTGGAATATAATTGTTGTCCAATTGACAGAAAGGAATTTATGTGATTTTCTTTTTGCTAACAAGATCATCTGCGTCTTGGTGGTAAAACATTCCACCAATTGTATTTTCTAAAGAAACAGAAGTTAATTCCATCCATTCAAGGGCGCCTGTACTCAGAAATGAGCGGCAGCAAGGATTTACAATTGTTAAACTGATCTTCCTCTCATTTGTGGCCATCTAAGTTCCTTGTAACAGCTACAGTAATTGCTGCTACAAAAGAACAGCTGTTTTAAATGCATTTTGGCTAGCCTTTGCTACAGTAGGGAAGGTTGAATGGCAGAGGATGACCTTTTCCTGTGACCAGTCTCCAGAAGTTCTGCCCGGACTGCTGATTAGCACTCAGCCATAATATGAATGCCTACTCTGTGCATCTCAGTGAAAATTTCTTAAGTTATAAAACTCACCAAGGGAAAATAAGTAACTCTTACAACAATGCTTCATGCTTGTAAAAACCTAGAAATCTTCTATTGTAATAAGGACAGTTGGCATTTTATGTTTTCATTCAACAGCAAGAAAATAGATACAAACTATCTACTCTTGCAGAGACCTTTTGTTTCCATAAGTTCGGGGGTTGAGATGGTTTTTTTACTTGGTATTTGGTTGTTGTTTTGTTGGGGTTTTTTTAACTGAAATAATCTACATTCAACCAAAGCATATGTTTGTTTTTCATGTAAAGAAAGAAATACTTTGCATCTTTTAAAGTCAGCTGCAACTGAAAGAAGCTTAGAGACAAAAAAAAAAAAAAAAAAAAAAAAAAAAAAAAAAAAAAAAAAAAAAAAAGGTGAGAAAAGTTCTTTTTAAGCAAAAGTAATGAACTTACCTAGTAAAGGAAAGATTTAAATGTAAGGAGTTTGAGCAGCATTGCTGGGAAAAAAACCATTCTGTGCATTCATGCCATTGTGCTGCAGACAGAAAAATAGACACACAGCAGTTATATGCAGATATGTCATTGAGGAAAACTGTTATGGCATTAAACAGAGAGATGAAAATTAGCAGCAAACTAAAGGTGGAACATAAGAGTCCAGTTTTGGACCTAGGGTTCTGTCAACATGCTCTAAATATTCAGAATACAAGCTAAGGATCCTCAAGAGTACTGTGAAAAGAATCTAGGTTCATTTCAACTCAACGACACAGAGCAACTCCTTTAAGAAAACCAAATTACATGCAGAACTGTAGAGGTCCATCAGGTAACACAGGGGGCTACAGCAAAAAGAGTGGCCTGTTCTCAATGCTCCTTGGTACAGCTTCTACAAAATAAACATTTTTCTCCCATTTCCCTTACTTTTCCTTTTAACAAATTTACAAATACTTATGAAAAGAAAGCATGAGATTGCATCTGGTTTGTCTGTGGCGCCATTTGTTGCTATATGGAGACTACTTGGAAAAGGTGATGAGTGGTAAGCTGGTGAAAGATATTAGTAGAGAAACAATAGACAAATTGCTCTCAATGTTGTGCTTAACCCTTTAGTGTTCACATCTTGGTTTCTCTCTCTTCTCTGGGAGGCCTAAGCAGAGTATAATGATTACATTGTCCTGCACAAACTACTTTCCCCTTCAAATATTAGCAAATGTCTCCTTTTTACTTCCATGAGGACAGTGTATGCAAAATTATTTTTGAGAGCAGGGGAAGCAACTCAATGCAATGCTGTTTTTCCTTATTTACTCTTTTAGCAGAACTGAACAACATCCTTTAATAAAAGGATGATTTGCATGTTCAGAAATTAATTTCTTCTTGGAAGTGTAGGTAGAAAATGAAGACATTTAAAGGAAAAGCTCTGCCCCTGATGCCCACTGAACAGCAAGCTGAAGCATATAAACCACTAAGTACTCACTGTAAAGATAAAAATTTATTGAATGCAAAGAGCACCCCTTCAAGAGCCTTTAATAAAGGAAAAAAAAATAAAGGCCACATAAAAAAGAATTGCAGTTTCCCAATGAACACATCAATTTACTTAATTAAATATTGCTTTCAAAGTTGCAGTCACAATAGCCCTTGTCCCCTGCCAGTTGCAGTAAGAAAGATACATTGAACAAGGGTGTCAGCTGAATACTGGCATTGATGTTAATGCCAACTCTCCAAAGCCTTGCCAAGTTGCTGACGTTTTGAGCAAGGACTCCCTCATTTTCAGCTCTTCTTAAAGCTTTGTCAAAGTACTGAAATTCTAGAAGCCAAATTCCATGCATTTTGCAGAGACACACAAGACCTTATATTTTCAAACAGGAGAAGATCCATCCAACATCCTGAGCTTTTTAAACAGAAATAATTTGAAAGTTATTTCCACTTTTAGTGCTGACTACCATGTCTTGATCCCACATTTCATTACATTTATGCTCACTTTGTGAGTTTATATTTCGACTCAGATTAACAATAAAAACCAAAGAAAGTCTTTTCTCACCAAAAACACCAGTTTATCCTCTGAAATTAATTTCCAGCATTCAAATCACAACAGTTTTACATCTACTTTTTTCCTTGGTTTCTCATTTCAGCACAGGATGTGGAAACTCAGATGCATTCCATTTAGTATTCCTGTAGTTTTGTCTGCACCCTCAATTAACTGCAGTTTACTAATTTTTAGGAGAAGAAATAATTGTTGTAGTTGTTTTCTCCAAAACCAGGTAGATTCGAGAAATATTGTCATTCTGCAACTCCTTGGGCAACAGGATTGAAAGGTAAGACCACACAAAGAGCAGTGAGAACAGTGAAGACAAACTTTTTTTTTTCTTTCTTTCCTGCTCCACTTTATCCTTTTCCACTTTCAGTGATAGAGGCATAAAAAGCAGCAACAGGATTTGACCAGTGGCACTGGGAGCAACGAGGATACACACATCTATGGAACCTATTCAGTTACCTTACAGTTAAGTTCAGATTTAATATCACCTTCTACTCCTCCGAAGCAGAAATTACATTGCTGGCTTTCCTCGTAGGTGGGTGCCTTAGCCCCGAGTCTTGGTGAGGCCAGTCTTGGTAGCACGATGAGATGCATAAACAATCGGTCACAGACACTGCCTAATCACTCTTTGTTGCCGGCTTCATTCCAGAGGCAACTGCATTTAACTCTGACATACTGAAGACATGCAGCTAAGCTTCACATCATCTCTGACTTTAGTGAATGGAATTTTGGTGTTTGCCCCTTGACATTCTCAAAATCTGTTCTTGCACTGCCATTCTGCCCAAAGTTACACGAACAGAGAGTGTATACAAAATAGAAAGCTTTGCCCTTCCGAAGTTGCATTCAAGGCTCTTCCTTTCCCTCTTTCTTTTTTTTTTTTTTTTTTTTTTTTTTTTTTTTTTTTTTTTTTTTTAAGAAATCTTAAGTTAGTCATACTTTAAGACCTAATACCAGGCAAGTGACCTTATTATTTGCTTGGGCATGAGCAACATTATTTTATATTGTAAGATCTAATCCATAGTTGGAAATTTATATGTTAGGACACTTCACTTGTAACCTTTTAAAGAAAATAGGAGTAGTGACCTCATAAAAATCATGACTGTAAAGACTGTTTTATAGTCAATTATATTTTAGTTTAACACAAACACACATTATATCCAGTAATAACCCAACATTAATTTAAGGAAGTTTAAAAAAGCCCCAAATCTAGTCTCGGATTCCTCTGACACAAACACATTTAAAACAATATTTCCACTCATTTGAAATAGAAGCTTATCCTCATAGTATTATTATCTGCCTTGGAGTTAGTTTTTAAAGCAAAGTTAGGGACTTCAATTCTAAATGTTTAATCTAAATGCCATGTCAGCATTGGAATAAATGTCACTGTGGTACATAGGCATAGGAGAGGAGAGAAAAAAATCTGTTTCTCTTCAGACATACTGTCTTCTCAAGGAGCAGAGAGTGCTGAACACCTTGCAAGCCTGGATTCTGCATTTTAATTAAATTACAAAAGTCATTTTACTCAGAACAAAAAACAGTAACTGAATGTCTTCATGATTCCCTAGTGCATAACTTGCACATTGCATGTTCCTTCCATTGCTTTGTCCAGGCCTCCAAAGCCTCAGAGAGACTGTTGCACCATTTCTTGAGGCATTTGTCCCAATAGTTCAATGACAAGCTGAATAAGAGGCAAAGAATAAAAGGGACTATAACAGCAGAGGGTGATTCTTTCTGTTGTGTAACATCACAGCTTGAAATTACAATGAAATCAGTCATACAGAAAAAAAAGCAAACTTAAAAATCCTATTGCATGTAAAAATGCTTCATATTTTTAAAGTACTCCTCATATGCCAGTGAACTGATGATGCAGTTTCAAGTGACTCCCAGGATGAAATTTTGCCCACAGAACCAAAGCAGCTGGATGAACAAACGTGGGAATGAAGGACCAAGTGTTAAGTCTTTGAACTTACAGATGTGAGCTTGGTGCCATCAGCAGTCTGAGCGTCATCTGGTAGGTATATTGGGGTCTCTTTACTGCTGAGGTTTTGCCACTTTCCTGCAATGATGACTAACATCTGACTGATATATTATTTTACAATGAGAAACAGAAATCATTCTCATCCTGATTGCCTAGCTAACACTATAACACTATATAACACTATATACTCACTACTCAAATAATGGTTTTGCATCTAGAGTTCCATCTATTATTTTCTGCCAGCAACTAAGAGACCATTTCTACGTTTCTCTTTTACAAGGAGAAGTCTTTCCATAAGTCATCAAATCTGCTCTCTTTTTTTGGTCTCTAAGAGCTACATACAGCTCAAGAGATCCTCACATCTGGCACTGCACCGTTTATTCAATCCTGGAAAACTCCCCTTTAGTGCACACTGAAACAGAGAAAAGACAAATAGTGTTTATTCAGTAGAGTGCGATTGGTCACTATAACTTACTCAAAGAGTATTCACGTGCCCCGAGCAGTGTTCACGTGCAATCCAACTGCTCTGTGCAACATGCTGGAAGGCAGCAGCTAACTGCACAGTTGTTGTGGGGAAGGAATGCAGTGACTCAGGACAAAACCCAGCTCCCCCAGAAAATGCTGTGTGCTCTTGAATGTTTACACAGAGCAGGCAAACCTTTTTTACTTGGCTGTTTCCAAGGACACATCAGATGGCCTCATGCCACGGCAGAGGCCAGAATTTTGCTTCTCTTCTTCCAACTGGTAAAAGGCCAGAATCAACCACCGGTACTGGTCCTGAAATCCCAAGGCATCTAGTTATTCAATCTAAAACCAGGAGGCTTTCAAGGAGCACTGGTGTCTTCACACACACTTTAAAAACAACAAGGAAAAACCCCTAGCTCTTTCAATATAAGCTGCTCTTGCTAGCACTACATTGTGCTACAGCTTTTCATTCATCCTTCTTGTTTTTATCAAGTGAGGATGACTAATGTGCTATTGTGATGCACTTTTCTCAGAAATGTGGCCAACTAAGGCTGCTTCCACTCTAGTCCCATGGATGTTTAACATTAAAAAGGAGTGCTCAGGCAGGCAATGGGTAAGTCATTACATCCCTCTTTAAAACAACAGGCCCTATGCATAAGCCATGCTCTCATGCAAATTTCTCATGCACAGAATGGTGAACTCTTCCAGTGTCAGGAAGATTTCACTAGTCATCCCATGTGTCCCATAGCTGCAGAAGTGGCAGTACTTGAGCCCCAGGGGAAGCACAGGGTTGTCTATAACAGCTGATAGTGGCTGGAGGCATTCCTCAGCCCTCTCTCTGCCCTACCAGTTTCTTACAGTTTGGCCAGGAAGTCCAGACGGGACAAACATCTTCAAAATCATTTCTCCTGTGCCAAGAAATGCTTTTCCAGCTCAGCAGAACTTAACCAAACCTGGGAGGAGTGGAACACTTTATGACACAAAACCAATATATATGACCATATACATGACCTCAGCATGAAACCACTGACTTCAGTTGGGTCAGGGTTTTATTCCTCATCCCTAGAGAACTGCTGAATATTCACTTTAGTCCCTAAGATACAAAGATCAAATGATGTCCCAGAGCACAAGTGATAAGAAAGATTGTTTTGGTATGAGACTACTTCAAATAATTCCTTGAAAAGCAGATTCTCAAGTACAATTATAGTCAATTATATCATGTGTCTGGTTATCATGTATGAGACTTCACATAGACTCTGCTTCAACAACTTCTACTAAATTTAAATGTTTCAGTTTGAACAAGGCCTTGATTTCCCTAGGCTGAATCCTGCCAAGATTTATTTTTGACAGAAAATTGTAACAGGTTGCAACTTTTTCAGCCACGTTCAGCCCAGAAAAATTACTTTTCTCATACACAAAATATGAAAACATAAATTTTTAAGATGGCTGGCTATCCCAAAATCCAGCCAGCTTTTTCAACTGATAGTGTAGGTCAGTAAAATTCATTGCAGCACAAGCTATTAGGTCTCATTTCACATTTCAAGGCCTCCAATTTTCACTTTTTCTGGCAAAAGAATCCTTGTCTTTCCACTTCTATTGGAGAAGACTTGCAGTTTCAAACTCAGCTCAAACTGGGGGAGTCAATGCAGAAAAAGGCTCCTTACTTTTGACTGTGACAGTCACATGGCCCACAGTTATCTGCACAAAAAGGTTATTAAAAGAGCATTTTTGAATAGCAGTACCAGATATTCTTAAATACATTGCTCAGCCACAGTAAATACAATCACTTTATTCATCTCTTTGTGGAAAGACAACATTTATTCATGCCTTATTTTCCTAAAAATCCTTTGAGCATGCTTATCATCATTCACTGTGTTTGTGATTTAAAAAAATAAAATTTTCTTACCCTAACCAAAAGGATTAAATGCTTCTCTGAATCACGTTATTAAATGATATATGCCTCCATCTATCTTATAGGGATGCCTTATAAATCTACTTACTTATAGAAACCAGGAACAAAAGAAATAAAATGTTAAATCAGATCAAGTTGACTTATTCCCCGGGCCCAAATCAGCCATATTCAAGACTTGAAAATAAACTATTATATCACAAATGTTTTGAAAATCACGGTCTTCAAAACAGCTGGTATCTAGATGTGTTGCTCAGAAAATTGCAATATCTTTTAAACAACAGAAACAAAAACTAGAACCCAGTTCCAAACACAGAACTAAATTTGTTCTTCCATACTAGAAATTTCCATATGATATTTCACACTTGCTGTAAACCAACACTCTTTTCTCACCTCATTTCTTGAAAGAAGACTGTGAATAATGAAATCCCCAGGACATATAGAGAACATTTTAGCAGCAGAAGGAGTTTCATTCCAACTCTCTAGGCTTTAAAACTACAAATTTATAGCAAGATCCTCCTTAATAGTGTGCAGCTGTGTCATGCATTTCTCTGACACTCATTTTATACTTCTTTTTGCTGCAAATGAATAAATCCAGCAGTGCAACCTTTGGGTTTTTTGTTTTGTTTTGTTTTTTTTTTTTTCATCTAACAATCTCAATCTGAAGTAGGAAAGTGCTAAGGCATACAGAAACTAGTTGCTTATCTGGTTCTATGTTTGACAGAATTTCACTGACTTCTCTTTTGGCAACACAGATGAAGTTAAGGACAAATTATTTAATAATAATCTTAGCTAAAGAGACTATATAAATTTGAAAAAGCTTTCACCATGCTTGCTGAACAAATATACAACTGCTCTCTTCATGGGCTAACTCGTCTGAAAGAGAATGGCATTGCTGAGGAAAAAAGGGAAATCTGCTTGCTTTATTTCCCTGTATAATTTCATTAAAGGGAATGAAATCACCCCTCTCGTCAAGACTATTTGACACAGTTCCCACTGCAAACAATCCTATGTAGGGCAGGTGAAAAGGTGAGCATTGCATTATGCTGTGAAAAAAAATGCTAATTTTCCTGCTTTTTCTTCTCCACGACTGACTTGGTACACAGCAATTTTCTAATGTTCTGGCTAACAATAGCAGACAGGAAGAGTGCAGTTCAGCCTAGTTTATGTTTAGGAAGAGGAGCACTGACTTCCCACAATTACTCCTTGAATACAGCATCGAGGCAAAGGACCAACAGGGGAAACAATAATGGCTTCCATGTGTGTAAGAATATTGTTTCTCTCCTTTGAAGAGCTTGTCATTAGACAATCCCATAACATAAAGGAGACCTTAGGAGAAAAGAAAAACATTGATCTGTATCTAGTGAATAAAAGCACAATTACAGAAGAGTTGTGCCACATTTATCAACATGGAGTAATTCTCTCAAAGAGTTCCTTATTCTTCACAGACAGAAATTTAGGTAGCTAATCAGAAAACTGGAGAGGTTAACAGAAGGCAAATTCTGTAGGTATTTCTTCAACTGGTCTTGGCACTTGTAGATCCCTTACTTAACACTGGTTCAGCAATTCACCAAAACTACCCAGGATCCATCCTGTGCCATACAGGGGGACAGAATGAGTGTAACGTGCTGTCTTACATCCACCAGAGCAGCAGGGAAAGGGAGGGATGGGCCCTTTTTCTCAAAGGTAAATCAGCACAGCAGATCAGCTCAGCTATAATCCTGAGCCATGGCACCCAGCAGCTTCTGCTCTCTCTGCCACAACACAGGCTGCTGGCTGAAGAAAAAAAACCAAAAAACAACTTCAACAACAATAAATAAACCAAGAAGGGGTTTATATTTCCCCACCAGATATTCCATATATTGTCTACAAAATAGTCTACAAAAAATAGTCTAGAAAAATAGTCTTCATGTTGTGCTTATTGGGACTATCACCACAAAGAAGGTACCTGAGATGTTGATTTTCGGGTTCGTTTGGTGGGTTTCCCGAGATTCAGGTGGTTTAAAGTCCTTTGCCCTCTGGAAAGCCCCAAGCCAGACACAGAAACAACACGGAGTCCTCAGATGTTCTTTTTCACGGTTTCTCATGTTGTTTATTATTTCTTATCTTTTCTTTC